>JASVER010000382.1:10406-40880 GCA_030449065.1 Oceanodroma leucorhoa | reverse complement strand
CCCTGTGCCCAGCTAGAGGTGGGGAGCACTGGGAAGGGGTGAGATAGACACAGCCACGTCTTCCCAAGTCTCCTCTCAGAGCCATGAGATGGCCACGGGTGTCCAGTCACATGAAGCTCAAAGCTCTTTGAGCAGSAGGTTGGACTGCCTACCCTCCDGAGGTCCCTCCCTTCCGCAGGTATCTTCTGATCGTGTGGTCCTAGCACGGCAAGGTGGTCTTGGACAGAGACAGTTCTGGCCAAGCCATCAGGAAGGGCAGCGTGGCAGCACGTCTGTGAGTGCTGGGGAGCTCAGGAATGGATGCATCGTCTGTCCTGATATCTACCCAGATTTCCCTGCACTGACTCTCAGCCATCCACCAGGTCCTGGCTCATGTGGTGTCCCCTGTGTGTTTGCTGAGGGGAAGTAGTGGAAGGGGATTTTGGTGACCCTGTCACGGCTGCTCTGTTTAGGTGCTTTTAYGGGGCAGTGGAATGTGCGTTACTTTGTGGGCTGGTGTGTGAGGAAGGGCAGCAAAGGGCCAGCAAAGTCTGGTCCAGAGCACTGGGCTGTGGGAAATTCACCTGTTGTTCCTCGCAGAGTCGTGTCCCCAGRCTGTGGGTGGGCTACACAGGGAATGCTGGGAAGGGATTCTGCTCAAGCGATGGGGGCAATTTGGGGCCAAAAGTGCTCCAAGGAGCAGTAGGAGGCAGAGGAAAAACAAGAGGAGGAGGATGAGCAGGGTTGCAGGAATGTGGATGGGATGGAGACTAGGCAGTTGGGGAGGTGCTGGGGGTTGCTCACCCTCTCACCTATCGACCCATGACATCCCAAGTGGCTCTGAACTGGGACTTTACCATTGGGGTGGCTCCGTTGGCATCCCAATCCCYRCAGCCCTGGGGCTGCAGGCAGTCCATTGGGAATGGCCAGCGTGGACAGCAAACTCACTGTGKGGCCCAACAGCTCTTCTTGGGCTGCAGAGCGCAGGAGCCCATAGTGGGGAGAAGACATGGAGGGCAAAGAGGGAGTTGTTGTTGTCAAAGGAGATGAGCACGGTCCCTGCTCTGAGTGACCCTCCCGCAGAGAGATGAGATGCCCCAGGGCAGGCAGGAGGAAGAGAAGCAGCTGCTGCAGGGCCCCCTAACAAGGCCCCGGGTGGAAGCTGGTTGGGGCACTAATGGGAACCCATGCTGCCACACAGTGTATGGCTATAGGGGAAGGATCAAATGAAATCAAGAGTCAACATTGCGATGCAACACAGCTTTTATTGCAGTTCCRGGGGAGRAGGGAGTTGGGAGAAGAGCAGGWYCCTGRSCRGGGCCTTYCCCTGTCTCCTGGCATGGGCAGAGCTACAGTGAGCATCAGCCGTGCCGCAGGAGCAGGCACCCAGTGCGGGTCTCWGTCATCAGGGGGCAACGAGTCTTGAAGGTATGCTCAAGCGGGGCAGGAGGAAGGCAGAGCCGGACCCCAAGCAGGCACGAGGCATCCAAGCTCTGGAGACCAGCAATACAGAATGGAATTCCATCCACAGAGTGACGTGTTGGGATGTTCCAGGGCCTTTTCCGGATCATTCCCTTGTCTGTGGTCGGATCCAGCATGGAGCTTAGCAGGGCCCACAGTTGCCACTGAGGTACCTGTGACCTCGGGCCCAGCCACCATATCCGCAACCCCCAAAGCCTCCATAGCCCCCACAAAGCCCATAACCTCCATAGCCCCCATAGCCCCCACAAAGCCCATAGCCTCCATAGCCTCCATAACCCCCACAAAGCCCATAGCCTCCATAGCCTCCATAGCCCCCATAGCCCCCAAGGCCTCCAAAGCCCCCATAGCCCCCAAAGCCTCCATAACCACCACGGCCTCCAAAAGTGCCGCCRTAGCCCCCTCCAATGCCGGGGGCTCCCGCCGAGCCAACAACGCTGTGCTGCGGGAAGGAGCTGAGGATGGGCCCGGGGAAGGTGACCACCGAGGCCGGGGGCTGGATGACCACCGTGGAGTCGGGGCACTGCCGCACGCAGGGCTCGTTGGCGGTGTCAGCCAGCGGGGCTGGGGCGGCCACCCCACAGGAAGGGACGCACAGGCTGGAGCACGACATCCTTCGCTTTGGTAGGTAAAGCTGCAAGGCAAGGCAGAGCTATGGCTCAGTGCAAGGCCTGATCCCAAATCCCTCCTGGCTCTCTCACACTTGCAACCTGTGGCCCAGGACACATTCCAGAGTTTAAATGCTGGTTTAGACCCCTTGCTCCCCTCATGCTCTCTGGTTCTTAGTCGTCCACAGGAGAGAGAAAAAACTCCCTCCTCCAAAACAGATGGAAAATCACCAAGGTGCCAAAGGCCTTGAGTCCATTGGGCATCATACCTGCAAGTTTAAATTTCCATCCATTCCATAGCTCTCAAACAGTCTCAGCACATTTTAGCTATGCACTATGGAAGCATGGTAGAGCCCAGAGCAAAAGATACCGTGAGAAAGCCATTGCTGAGGAAGGAAAGGTGGAGGTAAGACTTGGACTTACCACAATGATCAGGAGAGTCAAATGGAGGAAGCTGGATAGAGGGCTGYGAAGCCCTCAGCTCTTTTATACATGTCGCAGACTGCCCGGGGCATCGGCCAAGGGGTGGTGGCAGAAGCGCCAGCTAATCATTAAATCAAGCAGACAAGCCTCATGAAACAAATTGTCATGTGGGGCAATTATARCCATCCTAATTGGGTATACCATTGAGCAAACGTGCCCTGGAGAGCAAACAGGGAATGGAACGGAGAGACCATGACACATCATTACATGAAAGACAAGGCACTGCTGTAGCTGACCTCACGGCACCAATAAACCCGATCTGTCCCTAATCTCCTACTTTACTCAAGTGCAAGAGTCTTGGGCATCTTGCAGAAGCACTTTACAATCCTGAGCACAGCCATCATGTCTGTCATTACTTTCCTTTTACAAGCTGGTAAACAGAGGCGCCAGGAGGTCGGACAAAGGAAGAAGCTATCCCACCCACTCAGGGCAGTTCCCAAATGCCAACCATGGCCCCATGCTGGCAAGGGCTGGAGAGATCACAGTACTGGGTGCAAGAGGCAGTCCTAAGCCTTGGACATTTTCCTGCCACTGCATCACTTGTTGATTTTTAGCTCCCCAATTCACTTGATAATCATGCAAAGAGCAGAGGAGAAGAGTCCCGTGTGCGATAAAGGTCCATCTATGGGCAGTGCTGGCGCAGATGTGGGTGGGAGGGCAGTGGGATCATGCACCTGGGACCTGTGTGAGGTGAGATGTGCACAGAGGAGCAGGAGGGCAGGAATAGGACCAAGACACTCTCAGCTCCATCAGCTATGTCTCTGTGAGCATGGTCATCCCCGAGCCATCTCTGGAGGGACTCAATTACTCAGCTGGGCATTGATGACTGTGCCAGGAGATGCTGGCCAAGGAACCACAGAGAGCCAGGGTGCACATGACCATGGTCCACACAGGCACAGGCACACTGGGCACCACTGGCCCTGGGCACGTGGCTGGGCTGCTGCTGGGTGTGGTGTGGTTGGGCACAGCAATCATCTGCAAGATGCCCAGGATTCTTCTACATAAGCAAAGTGAGGGATTAGGGACAGATTGGGGTTTATTTGTGACACGAGTTCAGTTACAGCAGCACCTTGTCTGTCATGTAATGAGTGTCACGGTCTGTCCCACCCATCACCTCTTTCTTCTCCAGGGCACATTCGCACACCAATGTCCCCAGTGAAGAGGGATATAATTGTCTCGCATCAATATCTGTGTCATAAAGCTTTTCCGCTGGATTTCATAATTACCTGGGGTTTCCCCCCCCACCCCCTTGGCTGATGCCCCGGGCAGTCTGGGACATGTATAAAAGAGCTGAGGGCTTCGCAGCCCTCTATCCAGCTTCTTCTGCTTGACTCCTCTGATCGTCGTGGTAAGTCCAAGTCTTACCTCCACCTTTCCTCCCTCAGCAGTGGCTTTCTCACGGTATCTTTTGCTGTGTGCTCGATCACGCTTTCATAGCGCACAGTTAGGATGTCATGGGGCTGTTTGAGAGCTGTGGAAAGGATGGAGATTTAAACTTGCAGGTATGATGCCCTGAGTATACCAATGGAMTCAAGGCCTTTGGCACCTTGGTGATTTTCCATCTGTTTTGGAGGAGGGAGTTTTTTCTCTCTCCTGTGGACRACTAAGAACCAGGGAGCATGAGGGGAGCAAGGGGTCTAAACCAGCATTTAAACTCTGGAACGTGTTTTTGCTCTGACTGCCTGAGATGATCCAGAGCATGTCCTGGGMCACAGGTTGCAAGTGTGAGAGAGCCAGGAGGGATTTGGGATCAGGCCTTGCACTGAGCCATAGCTCTGCCTTGCCTTGCAGCTTTACCTACCAAAGCRAAGGATGTCGTGCTCCAGCCTGTGCGTCCCTTCCTGTGGGGTGGCCGCCCCGGCCCCSCTGGCTGACACYGCCAACGAGCCCTGCGTGCGGCAGTGCCCYGACTCCACGGTGGTCATCCAGCCCCCGGCCTCGGTGGTCACCTTCCCCGGGCCCATCCTCAGCTCCTTCCCGCAGCACAGCGTTGTTGGCTCGGCGGGAGCCCCCGGCATTGGAGGGGGCTATGGCGGCACTTTTGGAGGCCGTGGTGGTTATGGAGGCTTCGGGGGCTATGGGGGCTTTGGAGGCCTTGGGGGCTATGGGGGCTATGGAGGCTATGGAGGCTATGGGCTTTGTGGGGGCTATGGAGGCTTTGGGGGCTATGGGGGCTATGGAGGCTATGGAGGCTATGGAGGCTATGGGCTTTGTGGGGGCTATGGAGGTTATGGGCTCTGTGGGGGTTATGGAGGCTATGGAGGCTATGGGCTCTGTGGGGGCTATGGAGGCTTTGGGGGTTGCGGATATGGTGGCTGGGCCCGAGGTCACAGGTACCTCAGTGGCAACTGCGGGCCCTGCTAAACCCCAAGYATCCATGGAGTTCAGYGCTGCATCTGCCCTTGGTCTCCACAAGTAGCACCTCTTCTCTTTTACCACCAGATGCAGGACAAAGCTTTCAGYCCCTCTTTAGGCTCTGGCAAAGCAGTTACTTGAACTTTATTATCCTTGCTTATTTGCACAGAGTAACCTTGCAGATCTTCAGCTGGTGGCTTTCGGGTTCCCAGCACTGCCTCCAAAAGCTCCCCTCTMTCTGCGGTCCAGCGAAGCTGTCCCCATCCTCGGATGGGAGTCTYGCCTGCTCTGCCTGGCTCTSAGACTCCCAACCTGCAATAGGAAGGGGGGATCTTTGGGGTGGAGCCCTGGGTTGTGCCTCGCTGCAGTCTTATGATTTTCGTGTTTCCAATTGATTGTTTCTGTGTTGGTTTGTTTCCTTCTGTCACTGTCTGTTGCATTTTCCATCCCCATTAAAGAATCCGCATTGCATGAACAATATTTTTTTGGTCTGAATTTGTTCTTCACTGTGGCTGGAATTATGTCTATAACKGAGCGATGATGTGACATGTTAGATAGCAATTCATTTGCTAAAAACATTTGTGGATGCTCTGAATTTCTCTCAGGAAAGACTTTTGAACCGTAAGGTAGGGAAGTTACTAGTAAATTATTAGCTTCATTACAAAAGTTAGATTTCGAAGGTGAAATACCACTTTTTGTTTTGTGAGGTCTATAGAGGAATGAAAACTAAACTAGTGGCAGATTTCTTTCCCATTCATTCTCTGCACGCTGTTCCCACCGGTCAGGCATGATGCTCGGGGTGATGCAGCGGGCATGCACCCTGCAATGTGGCTACTGCATTGACGAGTGCTGTGGTCTGTGGGCAGCCCAAGGTCATCCTTCCCCCTGTGACCTCAGGGAAGCTCTGCACAGCGTGTCAGAGGGCCGCGTGTGGGCAGCGCATTTCTCCACCCTGCCTTCTGCACCCAGATATTCATGTCTTGCTTTGGGCTTGAGGCAAAGTGCTGGAAGGTTGCTCTGTCCTGAGATGGAGGTAGCAAATTTGGAGCTGAGCATTACCAGAGCCCTTGCAGGGACTGCAGTTACAAGTGGCAACTGCCAGAGACTCAGGTTGGTCCCRGGAGTGTCAAATGTTCAGCACATGTTTAATGACATTGCGTAGAAAAGTACTCCTGGGATTTTGTGACATTTGCACTCAGAGAAGAAACGTGGAATACCTATGACCAAGGATAAATATACTATAAATTCTCTTGATAAGGAAAAGAAGAAGGAAATGATTATGGTAATGAAAACCAGAAGACATACTTTGGTACAGAAAATTTATTTGGAAGGAGACAGCTTTTCTACAATTCTGAAACAAAATTGTACAGAATATAAAGACCATCTTTCCASGGATTCAGTGGGGCTCTGGATAATCACCAGGGTCAAAGTGTTGCAGTCTATAAAAAAATGTTTTTTCTCCTTTGGYGCAGTTGCTGTGTGCAATTTCTAGCATCCTAAGTCACCTCTCTAAGTTCAGTGTCAATAATATAACTGAAATAAGACAAAGCACAATGTAAGCAGATGACTAAACTGGAAAGCCAGAGGATAACAGGTCTAAACTAAAGGCAAAATGAGAAAATGCACACATGAGCCTGCCTTTCCCAGGTGCTGAGCATTTGCAGCTCTCATTCTTTTCAGCTGGAGCCAGACAACACCCAGCACTCGGGCTGGTGCCCATCAGCTCCACCCCCAATTTGCATCTCGAGTTTCTTTTGCTGCTTCTTTAAATTGCTCTGTGCACGCCATGGCTGAGCTTAGTATGTCCACCGTTTCCCGGAGCGGTATGAGTTGCATGGATGTGTCCATTGGGAAGAATAGGTGTAGGAGTATTTTGGGGCACACCGTGGCTCAGGTCGGGCAATGACCTGGGGGGCAAGTTTCTCAACTGCTGCCTCCAACCTCCCTGTCACCTCYGCTGGCAGAGGTGCTGCGGCGGGGGGCTCTGCCAGGGCCACCTCGGAGGGCTCTGAGGCTCCCACGACGGTTTGCTGYGGGTAAGTGGTGAGGATGGGCCCTGGGAAGGTGACAACGACGGGTGGCGGGTATATAATCACCCGGGAGTCACCGCAGGTCACGACGCAGGGCTCGTTGCTGCTGGTGGCCAGGGGCTGGGGACACTTTGCCTCGCAGGGGTTGGTGCATGCCAGTTGGCTGGAAGCCATTGCCAGGCTGTGGGAAGGGAGTACCTGCAATTTATTTGCAGAATTAGGAGAAAAAAAAAAAAACAAACCACACCACAAAAACCCCACAAACCAAAAAACCCCAAAACCCATGTGCTTGGTTATTGATGCTTCTAAGCTTGGCTTAGAAGAGATCTTTAGACAGAGATCACTTGCATAAAGACAGCAGCTGAGCTCCTTTCCTTCTAYCTGCCACCTTTTACTTAGCCTGCATCTATTTGTTCTTTCTAACGTGCTGCTTTAAGCTTGCTCTCTTTACTTGTCTTCCTCTGGGAGCAAAAATCCTCCCCTTCCTTTGTGTGCCGCCTCCAAAACAGACATCTGCTCCAAAACCTCCCAGTCCTTTGTAATATTTCCCRGAGACAAGTTTGAACTTGTTCCCACAGCATCTCTTTTCCTCCCACACGCAGCTTCTCAGGGCAGTGCCTACAGTCTGTATTTTACAGATGGGGTGTAAGGTAACAAGGAAAAAAAAWAATCTGGATTTTCAACAGATTTGAGGGTTGAGTAATCTGTTTAGCAGCCTGTTTAATTTCTTGTATTATTTTCCTTGCAGATTCCTGTTACTATCAGGTACTAAAACGTTCCACTAAAACACAGAAAAATGAAAGGCTAAGAGCAAAAGGAGGGTTAAAAATATTGGTTTAATAAGTAAGACACATCACTTAAAATATTTATATTGTGGTGATATTGTCAACCCAAACATGAAAATTGCAGCTTTAGCTACGATACACACATTTAATAGTGTTTATTTCTTTCTTCAGATTAAATTTTCACATAAAACCTAGTTCTCGATGGTATTTTTTTTTAAAGTTGTAAATCAAAAATACCTTATAGTGATGAATAAAGCAAAAGTATTATTTTATTCTCAGTTAAGTCTTATGTGCTGCAGTRTACTAGATCTGCTGTCCTTGAGAACATTTGGAAGATGAGGACTAGTGAACGTGGCAGCTTTGCAGTACTCCTTACAATAAGTAAAYAGAAAAAGCAGAATGTTTCCAAGGCAGATGGTGGGTAATTTGGAGCTAATATCTGAAATCAGGAAGTCTTATCTATGGACCAGTAGTATACAGGGTCCTAAAAYATGTAGCCAGCAACACTTTCTAATAAATAAACTACTATATTGCCAAGCATAAAGTAAAAATATCCTGAAAGCTACTTTCTTCCACTTCAGAAGCTCAGTGCTRTTTTGCACCAGGTGCTAGCAGCATGACAGCACAGGGGAATGGGCAGGGCAATGAGCTCTTTGATCTATTTACTTGTCTCAACTACATTCAGAGGAGAGAAAAAATATTGTCAAATGTATAATTCTGGGGGGGGGAAAAAAAAAAAAAGGGCAAAAAACATGCATAGCATTTTCCCCCAAATACCCTTAGGTTAGAAGGTAGCTTTGACTAAAAAAATGCTTAATTTAATCTCTGTAAAAACACATCAAAATACTAGCAAAGTTTTAATAGTTAGAAATGAAAGTTTATCTCCACAGTCACATTAATTAATAGTATCTAATCATCACTTGGTGTAGCTTCTTGTGACTGCAATGAAATTAGCTATGGATGGGCAGATTATGAACAACAGCAACGCTGCATGTCCATAGCTACACAGAACTAACTTTGAACAAGGATTTTACTTCAATAGTTATCTATGAAATCCCCCCACCTAACAACTGCTGAATCCCCTAATCATACCATACATGCAAAACCAATGCTAAAATCTATTCTCAGAGCTCTTCTGAAAATTTTTCAGAACTAAGAGATTGAAATTCCTAATTCTCCCATAAAATTAACAGCCCAAATCAGTCTTGAAAAGCCCTTGCTTTTATTTTTACATCCTTTATCCAGCATAGAAAACATCTGTTGAAAGATGCTTACTAATGTCTCTGAATATTTATGCAGGATTTAGTCCCGATTTTAACAAAATTCATGCTAAAGCAAAATTAAACTCAAGGTTTTTATAGTTGTCAAATCAGACTTACTCAGTGTACCGGAGAGAACAAGTCAAGAGAAGTAGTTAGAAAAGCCTYGCACGGGGAGAGTATTTATACCTTTTCTCAGATTGCCTGGAGGAGCTGAGACACCCTTTGTGTAAAGGACCTTAATTACTTATGAAGCAAACTTTGTTGCATGTATTACTCCTGTAGTTGCAGTAATTGTTTTGCTCACTGTTTATGATTATCTAAAGCTGAGTTAGGTAATAATACAAAATGCAGATGGTAACTTGCAAGTTCTTTTCATCTTGAAATTTCCTGGTTTTACTCCAYTGATTTCATCAAGAATTAAAAATACGCTAAGAATTAATAGACTTCTGGTGACTTATCTTTGCTGAAAACATGACTGCACAAGGAGTCTCAGATGTCAGTGGCACAGTGTGTCAGCACACACAAGATTTACTTTCCTTATTGGAAGTACAAGCTAGCATCTAGTATTTGCCTCCATGCCTAGATAAATCTCTAGAAMCACAGGGCTTGTTTTTCATCTGATATAATGTTAAGGAAGTTTACAGATGTGTTCTTACCTAAGCCAGAGGAAGTATCTGGTGCAAAAACTTTGAAGAGCAAAACTATCACAGAGTTATCTTTTAAATAAAAATGAAGCCATCTCCAATTATGAAGCTTAAAATGAGGAGTTGATTAAATAAATGTTTTACATATTTCATTCCACTGAGGTCAGAGCAGTCTAAATCCACTAGGATATTATTACCATTAACATAAAATAATTTCCATGTATGACATACTAACAGATGTTTGTGAACTTCTTTGAAATCTCGTTTCCTGATGTCTCCAGAATATTCCTGATAAGCTCCACAGCCCAGGGGATCTTTAGGGGTGCCTCATACAATAAGAATAATTAACGTCATAAACACATCATGTCATAAAAACCGTGGTGGCGGTAGTTTTAATTCATTTAAATGTGCTTGGCATTTTTACACACGAAGCTTCCCTCCAGAGGGAGGAGTGAGCGCGGTGAATTGATTTCTGGGAAAATGGGTGTGCTGCACGCGCGCTCTGGCAAGGTCCTCGCGGTGGCCTCTGCCACCGGAGGGAGCCTCCGGGTGCTGGGAGCCTCCCGCCGCGCGCAGGGGCAGAGCTAGGTCCATCAGTAGTGGCTGGGGCAGCGTCCAGCCTCTTGGTATGTGCTGTGGCAGAGGTAGCCTCAGGTTTCCATGGTTTGGTCCTAACAAGGTAGGATGAATGTCGTGTATGTCAGAGGAGCTCACAATTCAGCTGAAAATACAGTCTAGATTTTTTTTTTTTTTTTTCTTTTCCTGCCTAAGTTTTCAATGTCTCTTGGTTCTAACTTTTAGGTAATTCCTAGCTGGAAGGCCTCTCCCCTCAAGGATGCACCGCAAAATTGCTATTTCAAAGCATAGGCATTAAAGCACATATAGCAAGTATGAAATTCACCCCTACAAAAGGATTCTAGCTAAGCAYGCTGGATTCTCCTTTTAGTCAATCTCTGTGGCATTTGGGAGATCTCTGACAGAACTAGGAACTGAATCCCGGCTGTCATATTAAGATGCAGTCCCTTAAGTACAAGGTAATTAACTCTTTTCAAAAATCTCCYGTAAGGTAGCAATACTATACAGAATTTTCTTTTTTCCCCCCTATTTTTTGTGTTGTACTCTAGAGTGACTGACAAACGTAATAAAAGCAATAAAGGCAAAGAGTAATGCAGACTGCATACACCACAATATAGAATATTAATATTGTCAGAGCCTATTAATTTTAAATCATTTTAGAAAATTATATCCTTCTGTAAGGCAGGGACAGCAGTAATAATGACTCTTGCCTAGCTAAGGTATGGTTTATGTGGTCAAACCAGCTCTGTTCAACTTCAGAGCACAGAAATTTTGTTTATAAAGCTGAGTCAGGAGCACTTGCTAATGAAGAAATAATCAAAGGAAAATGCTTGYGGATGGATGCTCTGCTGATGTAGGTCTACAACATTCATTCTCTTCACTTCAAAGAGGCTCTTCTTGCTTACATCATCTGAACACATATCAGCAAGAATTCTGCCCATTATGCAAGTATGAACTGAAATATAGGTCCAGATTGGTAGCAAGAGTTAATTATGTATTAGTGCATAAATCCACTGTTTTTTACACTATCAGAAACTCTGGCTTTCTGATTTTATACAAACTACAAGTGAAAGTTGAATATTCCAAAATTTGAGGCAGTGAATCACAGCCTAATTAGGACAATGCCAGAAATGACCTTGATATATCTCCTTTAAGGTGAATCTATTGCCCAACACTAGGCGTCACCCGCAGCTATTATCATAATACAACTATTTGCATAGGCAACATATTAATAAGTGTTTGTGAAACATTTTCAGTCCTCAGAACATTCCCATGGTGTTTAATTATGCAGGGTGTTTCCAGAAACACCTCACAAATCCTAATTTATGGTAGAAGGAGCATGACTTAACAAAACTGTACAGCTACTTGGAAAAAAAAATATGCATGGGCTGGGTATACGACAGGGTGAAGGATGGTCTTCTCCAAGTGTATTTGCCAGCTCAAGAGAACAGACCMTTTTCTGAAGGTCTTTTGATAACATTTGGTGGGTAAAAAGGTGAAATGTTCTTGCATGATGGCCTCATGATGTGTGCGGTTGCTGGCTGGCTTCTTGCTTTCCAGCCTTGTCAGGACCCCACAGCTGTGGGGRGCTGGGGTTCACTGGCTTTTCTTTGTCTTTACCAACACGTTTCTAGGGCTTAGCAGACCAGCCAAAAACCCGTAAATGCAGTAGGAGAACCCAGGACTTGTATTTTTTGTTCACTTCTATGTGGGACTAAACTAGATTTTGAATACTGAAAAATGACAAAGAACTGTCAACAAATTGTCAGTTGGCATGATAGACTTAGAGGAAATAAATGTTGAAGGAGCACAGAAGGAAGACATCTCCCTCACCATGTGCTGACCAGAACCATACTGAAATGTTTTGTAATACAAGAAAATTGAAATGCTGGCTTGTTCAGAGCAGGAAAGCAAATTAAATTATTTAAATGATACAAAAATCTGTTCGGAGTGTAGCTATGTTGCATRCTCTCCCTGATCCCAGCATGTAACCTTTTTTTATTAATTCTGTTTTGTGGTGTAGAGGTGGAAACCAGTCATGCAGACAGGTTTACAAGATGCTGAGTTAACTCTGTAATATTTGGTCTCTGCAGCTCCCTCTGGTTGCCCCACATGACATTACACATCCTGCCTCACTTTCCCTAAGTCTTGAGTTTTTTCTTTCCTCACCCATTTCCCAAGCACCCACCCCAACTCTTCACCGTACAGCATCAGGCAGCAGCACACAGGTAGCAAACTGTTCCTTCTGCCTTGTGTAAGCCCTCGCCTTAAGAGAATTGTTATCTATCTTCAATATGCATATAAATATGGATGCTGAAGATGCTGGTTGGTTTCCTATAGATAAGGAGCAGACCAGACTGGGTTATAACTGTGTACATCAGCTTTATATTCCCTGTAATGTCACAATCAAAATGTGTGTTGGCTACGAAATAGCAACATAAGGGACGGTCCCTGAATGGGATCATATCTAGGAACATCAGTCTGACCTGTCAAAGGGTGGAGAAAGAGCTATTGTCACCATTTATAGATTAGGAACGGATGAACAAAAGTAAAAGGCTGAACTGTCATTCCAGGTGAGCACAAGTTAAGGAGAAGATGGAGCTGGGCCATTTGTGGATATGTATGGCAGGGGAATGAAAGGTGATGGGTAAAAACTGAAACAAGAGATGTTCAGAYTGACATAAGGAGGAGAAAAAAARAAGTTTGCYCRTGAAGGGGACCCTCAGCATCATGGTCYGAATTCAGTGTTGATCCTGCTTTGAACAAGAGGTTGGATGAGAGACCTAAGAAAAGGTTAGAAATGCAGAATTAAATCCTCAGCTGGTGCAGGTTGGCTTTTCCAAGCTTTAACGTCTCTCTATCATTTTCAGTCACGTTATCTAACATGCAGTGTGCAGATCTGAAACATTGCTTTAAAGCACAGTTTTTTCTTAATGAGAAGCGAACACACAGAATCAGTCTTGGCATATAAAAAGAAAGGATGGTTTTCAGTTGTGTGGCATCAGAGCTTGCTGAAACACTGATGATTTGTAACACTGTAGTGTGGTGCCTGTAGAAGATGATGTACAGCCTTCACAAAGTTCTTTGAAAGTATTTATGCTCAGCCTTCAACAGGATATATTTAACAAGTGAATTTTTCCCCCCAGGGGAATCCCACACATTCATCCCAAATTTTAAGGACAATTTATGGCGTGGAAACCTGAAGTTATTTAATCAGGAACAAACCACAGGAACGTAAACAAATTATGCAGGAGAATGAATAAAGTATTTTTAGCAATCTGTGGGTGTAGCAGTTAAATCTGATGTGAGTCATCCTGTGTCCTCCCTGGCAGACCTCAGACTTGGGATGGCTACAGGGTGAGAAATGCTGTCCAGTACACAGACCTCTGCTCCCACATACCTGCCCTGGGGGGGGGCTGACTTTTAATGGAAATTGAAGTACTCAAATCAWGGGCTAGAACTAATAATGACTATATTAACAAAGTATCATGAATTAAGCTTTTMTGCATAATTTACAGTGATGTCATTACTTGATAACAACGTAAGGAGTCTGATAAGATATGGTTTGGTTCATCCCATTTGTTTGTTCCAATGTTTTGTGCAGGAAAAGCAAAAACATGTTTGAGATGAGGATTTTGAACTTGTTTCTTGTAAATAACTGTAGGTAGGTGTTATTGCCCGAAAGTTCCTTGAGAGGGCAGACCAAAAACTTGGTATGAACAATGTAAAAGAAGTTGCAAGTTAGGACATAAGCAAACAAAAAAAATGTAAATGGTRAGAGCGGTCTATCCTGGTCCTGCACATAGAATAAGTTCTCTGAAACTGGAGATGGAAAGAGAAGGATGTTAGGGAGAATCGGGAGTGGAGAGTCTGCTGCATGGGAAAGTTTTTGAAGTGATGAACAATCCCTTTGCACATTCAAGGCTAATTATCAGATGCGTCTGATCTAGATAAATAGATACTAGGTAGTAAAGATCTGATTCCAGGACATCTAAATTGAGATACATGATATTAACTTTATAATAGGCTCTTTGCCTATGTAAAGCAATACAAAGCACTTGGGAAGTATTTCGAAACTCTTTCCTTGAGGACACCCGGAGATTTCCCAGTGAATGATTTTGCCCAAGCCGACCCTCAGAGAGGCACTTCCCATGCTAGAGGTAGTTGGGAGCATAAATCTGGTTAAATCAAAACCCAGGCTGTACGGAAACTGTGCAATGGAATAAAAACAGACTTTTAGTACACAGTCTGGGCCCGAGTGATCCTTGCCCTTCCTGCAGACCGCAGCCGTGCGGAGCTTCCCAGCGCTGACACCGGTGCTGCACGCGCCTGCCCTCCTTCATAGCCTGGCTGTTGCCCAGAGGTCTGGGCCACATAGCAGTTGAGTGTATTCACAGCAAAATTACACGTGACACGTATACGCCAGGTCATTTATGGTTATGTTGACCAACACAGGTTTTGCACAGATCCCTGGGAAAGGAGAAAGAAAGGACAGACACCAAGGACAGACGCCATGCCCTCGTTGCAGCCTTTGGTCCAAAAGAGCAAGGATCCTCCATCGCAGACAGKAGGACAAGCATCAGGGCTAAATCTGTAGGACCGGTGTGGTGGTGGCACACAGAGGTGTGACTTTAGCGGTGGATGGTAACTACTAGTGTTTGGCTTGCTGATCTGCTATTAAATAGACCACTACTGGAGACACGTTCATTGGGCTAGACTGTTAGAAGGTACCGATATTCAAAACACATGAATATTAAGTATTCATGCACAATGCAAACGAAGCATAACGCATACTGGATTGCTGAAGGGTAGAGAGATGGCTGGCTTCCACTGTCTTGAGATTTGTCCCATGCACTTCAAAAAGCATTGGGGACAATGGGGGGCAATTTGTTTAAAATTAAAAAAAGTTTTTTATGAAAAAATGCAAAATAATGATCTCACCTGAAAAATGATGCTTGCAATCCTCATACACGTATTTCTAAATTGTGCGTGTTGCTCAACATTTGGATGTCTAAATCCAAAGGCAGAGGCTTAGTTTTGCAATGCTCTGCATGTGTACAAATATAATTAATGTTTATGAAACATTCTGAAAACTGTATTTGTTATTACTGAAAGGATCATACAGAAGCCATATGAAGTTGGGTTTGATTTATGGAAAAAGAAGTTGCAGATTTAATTTGCAGACTTCAAGAACTCAAGTAGATTAGTATGGAGAAAATGTCCTGGGGGATGGGGAAGGCTGTTGGAAACACCGTCCCCTGGAAATTACAATGGCGAAAAGGTCTCTGTTTTAAAATCTTGGGAGGTAGCAGCTTTTGGCTCTGACTTAAGGGTGTGAACTTCGATGTAATTTTTCACGGATTTACTGCTACAGGCCCAGCCAAAAAATTACCCACTTATATCTATCCTTTTTTTTAAATATTTTGAAAGCACAGAATAATGAGGCAAGGGGAAAAGTGATTGATCCTTCTGAGTCACAGAACACAGATAATTAAAAGCAGAATTGCTCTTCTGATGGGCCCATAGTGCCTCTTGGGGGGGAACAAGAGCACATTAATGCTCAGCCTAATAACTCATTAGTCCTAGCTATTACCTTATGTTGGCCTATATATAYATATATATATTTGCTTTGCACTATTAAGCTGCACGTATCCACATTGCAGATTCTTTCGCAAGTTGTCCCAATGAAGTGACCCAGAGAGAGGGTTACAGTGCCTTGCCGCTGCCTGTACGTGCTTGGTCAGTGATTTTTGTCCTATTTTTGGGGAATAGCCTTGTGAGTAGGCTGGGAAATTCATTCTAGTATTTCAATTAATTAAAAAAAATCTGCACCTGCTGTGCAGGGACCTGCACTCCTGACAGCCTGGGAAGGAGTGTGGAGGAGGTTTCGTGGTACTCGGTGCTGCTGCAGCCAGACAGCTTTCTGCGAACCGCTCCAGAGGGGTGCTGGCACGGCACTGTGCAGGGTGCGGCACCCTCCGGAGACAGCAGCACCTTTCTTCCGTGCAGAAATGCAGTTCGGGTGAATTCGTGAAAAAGGCAAAAGCTTATAAATATTAAGTGGTGATTTAGTTAATGCTGGCGTGGGTGCTGAGCCTCAGGAAGGTGACAACACCACTTCTAGTGGGACTCACAAGGGTTCAAAAATAAAGTTTAGAGAAAAAAGGAAAACCAAAAAGTGCATGCTGCATGACAATATTTAATGGGAATGAGAAGCTGAATATACATGCGCAAATTAGATGGATAGGATATAATCAGAAGAGTTCCAGGACTTCATGAGGATCTACAATGAATCTCCGGTTCCATGATTTTGCATAGATTATTCTTCTTTGCTCAGAAGTATTTTACAAAGAAATCTGCTATTACAATTGCTTGAAGTTATTTCTTTGCCCTGGCTTGCATCAAATGAGATATAGGCAGAAAAATAAGCTGGGAAACCATTACATCACGGGTCTAAGCAGAAATAAAGCACAAGAAAGACTTACAAATGCCTAATTTTAAGAAATGCCAAGTAGAGCTGATTTTTTTTTTTTTAATGGTAAATGCTGGTTCAGCAAAATATACAAGTGAATATGAATTTTGATAAAATTTCATTTTGGAACCCAAGATTTTCAGTCATATAATTCTGAAATATTTTATGCTTTTTATTTCAAGAGAAATTGATAATAAAAAGTCAATGTTGGCATAAAAACTTGAATTTATTGAGAGATACATTTTTATCAAACCAAAAATATATTTTTGAAAATCTTGTTTCTTGGAAAATTCTATTTTTTTATTTCGTCCTGATTTTGAATATGATCAATAGTAAAATTTCATTTTCTTGTAGTTTGGAAATTCTAGTCCTCATGCAGGTCTAGTGCCAGGAAGCCATGCTTTTATTGACTCTACTGGGAACTGTGGGAGCTCAGCACTTCTATAATCCATTATCCATAAACTTAGTCGTGATCTGTCTTACTGTTCAGTTCTGTTTTTCACTTAATCCACAGATATCCATGTTGGATTTAGGTTGACCTGCAAGTTCTATAACAAAATGGTTGGGACAAGTGAGGAGAAAAAGGATTAAAGTTTCCTGTATCATAAAATGATAATCCTGAGTTACACGCTGTCCCAGAACCACACAAGCCCCTAAACCCATGAGATCCCCTGGAACCGAGTAAGTTTCTGATATCGAACAATGCAGTAGATCCCACTATGGTTTGCTGAGGGAAAGTGGTGAGAGTTGGGCCGGGATATATCACAGAATATGGTGGCGAGTCAGGGTCCACTATGTCCACTATTGTATCGGGGTATTTTATGACACAGGTCTCATTGGAGGTGAGGGCAAACGGCTCAGGGCACGTCACCCCCGGCGGCAAGCAGCACTCGTTGTAGGGAGACATGTGACCGGTCCAGCCCTGAAACACAGCAGGAGGGGAGGGGAGAAAAGGCAGTCGTTAGTCCAGCAAGAAGCTTACGTATTAGATACCAAGATTTTGGGAAGATAGGKTTGCATGCTGGGTATAGCAATTGCTGGCGAAAGGGGGAATTACAAGGTGCAGATAGTTCAGGTGATAGTTGAATGTTTGTCCGGTTTCCTTTTCCCATCCAGCAACTCTTCTCCTTCCTAAKTAATGCTTTTGAACGTCATCGTTTCATTATCTGGTGATATTTTCTAGATCACCCCTGTTTTCAACCTAAAACGCTCTTGTGCTATTGCTTCTCTTCTTCCCCGGATTTTCAGTGTGTTGCACTTCTGTCTCATTGCCAATTCAAACCCTGCTGAAAGCCATAACCCCAACTCAGCTCCATGTTTTAAACTTCAAYTTTAATCCTGACAGCAGTGGCAAAACCAAAACATGGGGGTGAAGCTAGTTACCTCATCTCACCTGGTTGGAAGTAGAACAGCATTATCTGGGATGGAGATCCACCCATCTTTTATTAGTCTCATTATATATCATCTGGATTACAGTATCTTATATTTGAAATGACATAACTCTTTAAAACTGTACCTGATATCAAGGCCAGATTTYCTTGGTCACTGGATAATTATAGATTAACAGGCTGTCCTTGCCCTGGATTGTGCCCACACTAATTAGGCAAGGCAAACAGAGTGAGGGAGAAGTGGTAATTTTCTTTACTTTATCAGTGTGAAACTGATGTGGAAGAGATTAAGGGCTGGCATAAAGGATGGGCCTGAACTGATTTCCCAAAGAGTCCCAACATTTACCCCAGGAGTCTGTGGGAGAGACAGAATTCATGGGAGATTTCTTGTGTCTCCAYCTAAACATCTCATTTTAGCCACACGCCATCATTGCCTTCTCCAATCCTCAGGGCTGCATCTTCGGCTTAGTCCAATTGACCCTATGCCTTTGACTTGAAGGTAAGAAAAAGGCAACAACAGAATATTTTACCAGCTAAAGAGCTGGATCTGACACGGCTGGTTTTGCCTTTGGGAAAAGAATTAATACCACAGATCAGTCTTAAGGGTAGGGATCCTTGAGTGGTCCAATGCAGACAAACAATTTTTCAAAGCTCATCCTAGTACTCATGAAAAGAGGTGAAGAAGGAGCACTTGTACATTCCTTCTAATTTTGGAATTCAGCACTATAAATACATTTTAAACAAAACTAGCAGTAAAGTGGCTTTYCAGTAAGAAAAATGAGTTCTAGTCTCTGTAGGATTTTGAAAATATCTAGGACAAGTTCTCCAACTGTTAAAAGACACTGTATCTTCCTTGAAGACAGCTGAGGGTGAGAACACCATAAAAAAATATTTTTTTCAATGATAATTTGTTTAATGAAACCTAGCCTTTTAATATGAAAATAAAGCTTGCCAGTATGAAATTATTGAGACTGTTTAGAGTTCTGAGGGAGTTTTATATGCCATCCCTGGTTTAAATGAACTGCTGTCCTGAAGACTAACATAGTTTGCAAGTGCCAGCTTTCACCTCTGAAGTGTAAAACTTAAATTGACTTAAAACTAAAGGACAATAGAAAGTATATTTCTGGAAGAATACCCCCTTGCCATTTCCTAAGTTTAACCTATCATTTGATAATATTTAGATAGCAATAAGTAATTGATTAAAAATTGACTTACCCAGATCACCAAGGAGAAGAGTTTAAGAAAAGTGATTAGAAGAGTTCTACGTAGCAAATGCTTTTATACACTTAGTCAAATTGCCTGGAGGATGTGACACCCTTTTTGCATGAAGTCTTAATTAGTTGCAAAACAAACTTTGCTGCATGCATAACTTCTGCAAGTAATGAAACTGTTTTGCTCACTGTTTGTGTGTGTTAGCTATTGGATCTTCACATAGTGTGCTAAATACATACTACACCCTGCAGGCAGGATTCACTTTAACATTTCATRGGTCAAAAAGAACTTGATATACTTCATTAACCACATTTCAGTTATATCATGAGTTGATCAAGCATTCCCTTATTTGCATTTTTTTCCCTTCAAATTCAGTCTCTGAAAGGGATTCAAGGGAGCATCAGTAGCACCATTTGCTGTCAGAGAACAGGATTTTATTTTCACTTCCCAAATCTGACATGTTGTCCAGTGTGGAAGAGAAGAGAGCCTTCCTCTGAAATGCCTTACAGGGCATTAAACTTAACCGTATACAGCTGTTACCCTTCTCAGTGAATATTCATGGATGAGAAGAACAACTCAATAAATTTGTAGCCATTTTCCCAGTGGGACTGATCATCTCTGAAGAGGATTGATTCCTAGGGAGAGTGATCTGTGTTATCTAACATCCACTTTAGTCTTTACAAATAGTGCTTGCATAGGATTTAAGTGGAGCATGTGGATTTGTTTCAGGTGTCTTTGCAGCATTTGACCATGTTGCAATTAAAGGCAGGTAGATACCACCCACTTTTTTTTGCCACTGACTCAAAGTGAAGTCACAGAGCACCACAGAGCTGAGTTGTTGTGTTTTGTTTTGGTGTTCCCCCCCCAACTTTTTGACCGTGTTGGAAAGGACAATATTATAGGAAAGGGAAGGTTGCAATGGACTGTACTCTGAAACTGGTGTTTCCATCCAGGCTGCATTTTTCTGTGACAGGACTAAGGTGAAGAATGAGGAGAAAAAAAGTACACAAGGAATAGCTCTATCCTGATGAGAACTTAATTCAACACAAATGAGAGACATAAGTCTTATATAAGATACCAAAGAATCGGAAAAAATGGGGGCTGTCAGTCTGTCAAGATTTCTGTGAATAAGCCAGACATGTGGATTTAAAAATAYTTTTATAAACACTTTAAAGAGGAAATCAATATGACAGAAATATCATGTTAAAGAAGGAGAGGGAAATCAGGATTCACATAGAAATAAATTTCTGAAAAAGCCACCAGTTAGTGCAGCTAGGATTTTTTTTTGGCATAACAGTCACCTGACATGCCAGCTCATAAATCAGAAACAGTTTTTTAATACATAAAAGGTATTCTTAATTAAAATCTTATTGTCATACCAGGGATAGGGATCACTTACATATTTGGGGACACACTTAAGAAGTRCAATACAACGCGCTGTTGCTGCATTAGCGTACCTGATGCACGATGCTTTATCTGCATAAATGACTGGGATTCAGCGTGAAATCTTTTGTTCTGTTCACAAGTTCCCATAAATGCTTTTGCCTTAGAACCCCTGCTAACATCCTCCCAGGCTAATTCATGATATGAAGGAAAATTTTAAGTAAATAGTAATTACGAACAAAGGAATCCTTCCTCCCACTTTGCAAGGAGAGGAAGAGAGGCATGTCATCTTCCTAGCACCACAAAACGGTTGCCCTTCACTTTGAATATAAATATTGTGAAAGAGAATTAATAGTTTTGATAGTGAACCTCTTTGCCATGAGGTTCCAAGGCCTGATGGTTGCTTTAAGACAGTGAAGTTTAGGACGGGACTAAAAAGCTTTCTGGGGCTGGAGTAACTAAGAAAAGCGAGCCAGGYGAGAGGACTCCAGCGAGGACTTCCCTGTTCAGGACGAAAGGCGGTATYGCCGCTTTATCCAAATACGGGGGGATCCCTAGAGGCTCCTCCTTTAAGGRACAGAGGTACACCAGCTGCTCTGGAGCAGGTCAAGATTTAAGGCTGAAATACCTTATTTTATTAACACTTCACAGCCCTGCAGAATGACTGGAGTCAAGGCTGGTGCAAGTTTGCGTAATGTAGCATATTTATTTGTACCTGATTTTCCCGTGTTTCGGTCCCTTTTCGCCTCTCTCTGCTCCATCCTGGTTGGGAAACTTCTCACTCAGACTGACTCCCTGCTAGATACGTTGCGCTCACGCCTGTGCATCGGCATGCCTTCAGCCCTTGTGGGGACTACCAGAGCCTTTACACTGATTTGTCTAAAATATTTCAAAATCAAATCTGGCCRCTTGGAGCTATGGGAAAAGAGAATTGCCTATTCCTTCTGCATAACATACACACGGAAAAGCCTTTCCTATTTGCTGAAGGCAGCTGCTCTTCAGGGAGGCAAAGGATTTTTTTTTGTACAAATTAAGAGCTCTGTCTCTTGTTTCTCATATTGATTTTGAGGGTGTGAATCTATGGGGGGAACACCAATGAGTGAAGCAGGTGCTTCACTTTTTGTCAGAAAGTGGCCAAAAAAAAAGAGTTTGGAGTAAAAAGGTGGATTTGTGCTTCACCTTTAGTGTTGCTTGGACTTTTCTTTTTTGAGTAAAACGTTACTACATCTTAGGTAGGTTGGTTTTTAGGGCCGTAATAAGAAATGGGAAAGACGAGTACAGTCTTCTGATTAAAGTAGGCTTTTTAAGGGCTGCAGGCAAAAGGGGAGTAAAGGCAGGKGGGAATGTCCTAAGATTTACCCCTAATTAATCTGCCTAAGCACTGCTCTGCCACTGAGGAGCTATGTAACATTAAAGCTGTGCAGCAGGATTCATTAGGCTGAAAAATCTTATATGCATATATAAGGAGATTAATATATATTCATTTATATATGTTTATTTTAATTCAGAATTAATTTAGTAAGATTTGGTTCTTGCAATTTAACCATGGATAAAGACAACAATTCATTGTATCGATATAAAATTCACACAACGTGCTGCTCATAAGCCAAGTGAAGATAAACCTTAAAAACTTGTAGGTAAGAAAAAAATAATCCAGTTTTTAACTGACTGTAAACCGCCGCAGGCGCTGTTCTTAGGAAGGAAAGCTGTCGCATGCAGTAGATCCCTTAATTACTGGAATTGCCCCAGTAGCTCAGGTTTACAGACAAAGCAGCAAGACAGCCCGTGACGGTCTGGGCACGGAGCCCTGCAGCAGGAGAGCCCCATGGGCTGGTGTGAAGAAGCCTGAGAGCGGTGGTGGCTGTGGGGTGGCAGCTCCTTCCCTGTGTCGGGGGGAGCCGGGCGGCTGGTCGCCTGAACCAGGGCGATGCCCCATGGAAGCTTTTCCACAAGTGCTTGGGACAGATCAGATATGATCTTCAATAAACATTGCAGGAGGATAGCTGGAAATGCCTGGCAAGAAAAACCTTAGCTGCCMACTATGCTCATCTTCTGTAGTTGAAGCGTTTTGTGCCATTAATCCAGGCTTAATGTAACCCGTGCCCCTCTTATGGGTCTTCTGTGTTCTAAGCACTGTCAGAGACTGCTCAGTGCTTTGTGTTCATCGCATCCTCTTTTTACAGCCCCTTGTGCCATAGTATGATGTGGGACTCCTTGAGACTTTTACTCTCTTGCAGTTTTGGGCACTATATAAAATGCTACCTCACACTTCCCTTGCAGCTTAATTTTTCATTGCCTTTGGCAAATTTTAATTCTAGTTATTATCTATGTTTAATAGTGAAGCRCAGAGGCTAAATGAATTGTCAGAGGTCACTTGGTGAGCAAATGGAACAGCCTGGAGTAAAAYAGGCTTTCCTCATTGGCATTTATCATATTATTTATAATTTGAATTCCAGCAACTCTTTGAAGTCTTAACTGAGATTGCATTGCATCGGGCAAACAAAGGGCAAGTCCCCACACCGAACAACAAGCGTTTGAACTGATTAGACGTGAGAAACAAAAGAGAAGGGATTACTATCTCTTTTACAAATGCAACATTAGTGCACAGGGATTAAGGGAGGGGCTGTCAGTACAGAAAAGTACAGTGAGCACTTTTTGATACGTCCTGAAATGACTTTTCCAGTTTTACATAGGAAATCTGTGGCAGTCAGGAAGTAAACACAGACCTGAGTTTTAATAAATTATTTAGTTTTAAGAGTACCTGTTATATTCACATTCTCCCAGTGCTGTTTCCACAATAAACTGAGGATTTGGTCTAACAGCTCAGTCTATAGGGTGACTGAAGTGTGTACAACCGCAACCAGACCAGTGGTTTGGACACCAGAACATCCTTCCCTCTGAGATAGCCATGTTTACAGGAAAGATAAGAGACCTGAAGTTGAATCTGAAGAGATAAGTGTCCAAAGGGATTAGGAATCCTAGTGTAGTGGAGATGCACTTGGTCTGAACAAAACATAGCAGTTCAATAGGGCTGGAAATCCCCAAGCTATGCTTTTTTTTTTTTTTTTTTTAATTCCTCCCTGCTACTTGGAATGAATAGTGAACATTAATTTATTTTTTTTTAAATTTTTTTTATTCTTTTCCCTCCACAAAACAGAGAAGAAAGGTCCAAGTTTTTTAAAGCTGCTTAAAGTACCTAGTTAAAATCTGTGGCTTCATTTATGTATTTTGAAACCTAAGCTGTCACTTAAGAAATCTGCAATTACTAATGCCTGCAAATTACTAACTGTGRAGTAATGATCTTTGTTAAAAAAAATAATGCCCTTTAAATGAAAATCCAATGTCAAAAATCATCCCTTGGGTAATGGTTGGTTACCAAGGAACAATTGTCTCAACATGGATTTGTCTGCTTTTCTGAAGAGAATAGCTAAAGCGGGAAAAATAAAGAAAAGAAAGGAAAGAGTAAGAAGAGAAATAGGAGGCCTATGTTGTGGGAACTTTCTTAAATTGATTGAAAGCTTAAAGAAATCTTTTGTGCGTGAGGTCCTCATTAGGTACTCAGATATTTTTTTTTCCCCAAGACTGTTCTGCATACTGTCTGCATGTGTCAGACTAGCCTGACTTGCACATTTTCTGACCTTCACATTCTGCTCACATTCTTTCATTAGAGATGTACAAGAGCCTAATCCTTTGCTCAGTCATTCTCCTGGCTCCTCTGAAAAGGCCTCCAAGTCTTTATTAAGCGTCTTAATAAAAGGTCTTTATTTTACTATTCCTTTACCAATATGAGTAGTTCAGCTCTTTCTGAGACCCCTCCCCTAAATGCAAACAAAATTAAACAAGATGTGGAGGTCATACATACTTATACAATTGTTCTCTGTTTTCACATACATAACAAGTGAGCAAGTGCATGTTTGTAATTTTTGAGAAATCAGTATTGTCTTAGAAGGTTCAGGTGTTCTCTGCAACAAGTTTCATCAGTTGCCTATTCAGAGAAATCTGGCAGCAGTGCGAAGCTACTTTTCAAATGAAAATCAAACAAAAATGTAGTATGATGCAAGCATCTTAATACATAACTAGAGAATGTACATTAATAACCTTGACATATTTCAGGGTGACTTTGTAACTCTGTTTTAAAACACTGCAATCATGCTGGATACTTAAAATATGATAATAAGTGTTTTGCATGTATAAATCATTAATGAGAGTTTGCAAAGTGCTTTGAAATCCTTTAATCTGAAACTTCCGCAGGCTGTTCCCAATGAGTGTCATTGCTTTGGGATCTTTACAAAGATATRTACTTTACAGGAATAATTTAGAAGATGAGGACCGTGGATTGAATGAATTATTAAAAAAAAGGAAAATACTAGCAACTAAGAAAAAGAAATGGTTTTCAGAGAAAGATGGTGGGGAGTATGAACCCTTTTTGTATGAAATTTCCCAGTCTTCCACAAGATAAGGCGGTACCCCACCAGTGGCAGCATCTTGCCCAAAGAGATTTACTTGCATAGTTACAGCAGATTGTGCATTAAACCTGCAATGAGTTTTTTTACGCCCAGCTACAAATGTAATCCCAGCATTGGGGGGGGGGGGGAGAGAGAGAGAGAGAGAGAGTCCTCTTTGATGCTTTGATGCCCATCAACCTTGTCCAAACAGCTGACTGCTAAGACTGTTTGCTGCAAAATTATACCACCTGTCTGAGGGTATGATCCAGCTTCTTTGGAGTATAGGAGCACTAAAATTAAGGAGCAAAGAAAAACAAATTCCTTCTCCCTATATATCAGGTAATGTGAACTCACTCTCCCTAAGCGTGCAGGTTCCTTGGCTATGGCCAATGGCAGAGGTCACTAAAGTAATAGCCATGATCTTTGGTATTGCTTCATGCAGAGCCTAGTGATTCCATGTAATCCCTCCTCTGAGATCCCTGTGAGTCTGGCTTTGGAGCTGGATGAGCTGTGAGAGACATCCAGGGAGACAGAATTAAAAAGAAGTCACCCAAACCACTCCTGCTTTACAGCAAAAGGTAAGGTTTGGTCCCACTGAAAAATGACAAGCTTTTGGTTGCCAAAACCACGACACCTCAAAGGATATAGCTTTTCAGAAATCATTTGCTTTGAAAACGAGGCATCTCAGAGCTGTTCCACATTTGAAGCCAGAAGTAACTAGTAGTTTTGAAAGTCTGTTTATGCTTTCCAAGCAGTGCACTCCAGCTCCCTGCCCATCTGTCTTCTGTCCTTATGAGTACTACAGCTAAATATGATTTGAGGGGGAAGACGACTGGGGAACAAGAGCATCAGACTGATGGACAGGCAGCCTGCTAAAAACACTAGCAGTTGTGCTATTGAAGAGGGGCCGGGTCTTGAAATACACTCACACAAAGGGAAAATAATCTGTCACTGAGATGACTTGTATCCTGAGAAAGAAATTGATTAAAATTATAAGGCTTTGCCCTTCATGGTAGAAATCATTGCAGTGACATACAAACCCAAGCAATGGAGTTTATTTGCATCTACTGGGGTCCAGGGTCACCCAAGACTGTAAGGGGTGAGTGGGATCTAATATGAATGCAGTGTAGGAAAAAAAAAAAGGCATTATGAGGCAAGGAATCATGACCTGATTAGGGGGTGATTACTGGAATGATATATGTGACTTTGATCTGTTTATCTTGAAGGGATATTATTACTCAATTCATGGGTGTCTGAAGCCAATACCACACTTTAATAACACAGCACTCTGCGTGTATAAATCATTAATGAATACTTGTGATACGACATTTGATTTAAGGAGGACGCAGAGCTTCCTGATAAGAGTTATTGCCCTAGGGATCCCTCCAACACACCTCATAATTTAGAAGGGGTTTAAAGAGAAAAAATTTTACTGCTCTATTAGAGAAGCAAACAAGTAGCAGGTAAACAACTCCAGACAGGAAATATGTCTGTAGGGAAGGGCAGATCTCAGGGTACGTGAGACACTTTCCCTGACTAGCTTGTCCTGTGGGCTGACAGCTACGGCTTTTGACACAACAGCCCAAAGAAGAACTAAGTGGGGACAAAAAAAGTCTTTGTCATCCTTGCTGGCTGCAGCTTTTCACTCTGATTCTTACTGGCAGGCCCTTTAATCAGGGTTGATGCCCAAATAAGCATCCCAGGGACCAACCAAAGCTTGAGCATAGAACGACCCTTTGTCTATCAGAAAGGGTTAGGGTGCCCAGAAATGTCTTTTTCTAAAGAATAAGAAGCAGAAAACCTATTTCTGTCTAGACAGCACATTGAAATAGAAGTGATTACACTATACCAGGCTTTTCAGTGCAATAAAGTGTCATTGCAAGTCTCAGACCCTTCCTGGTCTAGCCTGAAGCTAGACAAGAATTAAACTGAGCCCACTTGCAGTGGAGTCACTGGAAGTGAGTTTTCGCTACGAATCTGGAGCAGACATATGGCTCTAGCTCTGCAGGTAGGCAACTTAGTCAGTCTTCTCCTAGTAGAGCTGAGGAAATTATTTTTCACTGGGAAGGACATGCTGTGAAACACAAAGGGAGAGAAGCAATAACTTAGTATTTATATAGAACACATTTTTGTGGTAACAGCAGGGACAGGCACCGAGCTTGTGGCAGCAGGCTAATGCTTGAGAAAGTGGATGGTTTGTGTTGGTGATTTCCAAAAAACCCATATTCCAACCTTATTTTGTTGCCCAGTGCTGCTGCGTTATATAGTCATAAGAATTTAGAGTAGCTGTGGATCTGCTCCAGAAGTTTTAGAAAAGGTTATTATTATGACACACACAAAACTACTTTTTAATGAAAAAATTAATAACCCTGGTTTCTGAAGCTATTAAATATTGCCTGCTTAGGGAGTAACCATGACTCTCAAATTTAAAGTGATGTTATTATCCGAGTGACATAACTATTTAAATTTTGTCATATACTTGCAATATTTACATAGTATATACACGTCGTATGTCTCAACCATTAATGAATATTTGGGACTAACTTTGAAGTTCTTTCCTTTAAAGAAGCCAAAGGAGAAGCTTCAATATTGTTATACAGCCCTAGGGATCTGCAGCCAGACACACCTCAGTGGCTTCTAAATATGTAATGGAGGTAAATGAAAGATCAAGATTCTGATATTGCTAGGCAGAAAACTTTAATTGAAATGTACTTTTTTGAATGAAAGAATATTTCATAAAAACATTTCCATTAATCCTGGAATTGATCACTTATTCCACCTCAATGATTACTACAGGATGCATTCCCAATGAATTTGGTTTTTCTCTGTATTGAATTCTTAAAATAATAAAAATAAAATCACAAATCTGGGTGTGATGTTTTGTAGGAACTCTGCTGGGTAGATAATTTTCTTCCTTCACAGTCAGTTTAATTCTTGTTTTTCTGTAGTTGTGATGTATTAGGCTCTGTTTTAATGAACAAAATTAAACATTTCTATCTTCATTAATGTTTCATGCAATGGTATAAAAATTTGGTATAAGCTATAAAAAAATGGTATAAGCTTCAGTCTTCATTTTTCTTCGTTTGGTTAGCCAAAATTACCAACTCAAATTATTTGAATGCAGCATAAATTATTGTTTGTCACACTACCTGAATGAAGCATTTGGTTTTCAGTGTTTGGGTATGGTAATAAATTAATTGAAAGTATGTGTCTAAGCAATTGCACGGATACCATCTTCTCATGTGTTCTCAATTGCTTTAATTTCTTTCCTACAGGATGTCGTCTGAATACTGTAAGTGGGCATTCTGGATACCAATTTGTTATGCCAGTACATAAAACCTTAACGTATTACACCCCTAATTAGAGCAGGGAAACAACTTGTGCAATAGCCCATATCCAACACCAGACACTGAGCAGTATGTTTCCACTGAGAAACGCTTTGTAGAATGATTCTGGTTTGCTTTAAAAAAACACTGATTTGCTGTGCTAAATTCCGAAGTCAGCATCKTTCAACAGCTGCAGCACTTTTCCCATTGAGTTTCTGTAGTGGTTTAACGCGGCAGGCAGCCAAACACCACACAGCCGCTCGCTCACTCCCCCCCACCCCAGCGGGATGGGGAGGGAATTGGAAAAAAAATTCGCGGATTGAGATAAAGTCAGTTTAATAGAACAGAAAAGGAAGGAATAATAATAATAATAACGATGATAATATAATAATGATACAATATACAAAATGAGTGATGCACAATGCAATTGCTCACCACCCGCCGAGAAATGGCCAAAATGATAGCCCTATCCTGGACCCCCGCCTCCTATTCATATACTGAGTATGATGTCACATGKTATGGAATACCCCATTGGCCAGCTGGGCTGGCTGTCCTGGCTATGCTCCCTCCCAGCCTCTTGTGCACCTGGCGAAGCATGGGAAGCTGAAAAGTCCTTGAGTAATAGATTACCTAGCAACAGCTAAAAATATCAATGTGTTATCAACATTCTTCTTACATTAAATCCAAAACATAGCACTAGGAAGAAATTTAACTCTATCCCAGCCGAAAGCAGGACAGTTTAATCTCAAACATTTAATGRGAAGTTTTCGTGTCTTGTACTATCACAGTTTTCACTACTGTCAGTACACGGATGATTCAAAGTCCTGTTGTGAGAAGAGTTTTCTTTCTGTACTTCACAGGTGTCTGGACTGTCCGTTGTTGCACAATGGATTTTAATTGATATCTTGAATGTGCAGTTCAGTATGTGGCCAGGTAGAACCAGCTGACCTGTCTAACTCGTTGTCCTTGCACAGTTTGGACATGAGTCCAAGAAATATGGAAGTTTTCAGTCTCAGTTTGGTGAGATAATTCTCAGTCTGACTGATGTCATGAAAGAATTCTCCTTACAAGAAGTTGCTCCTTTTTCTGACTCCATGTGAAAACATAAGATATCCTCCAAACAGACCTCAGCTTACTATTGGAAGAAGGGAAGGAAAAAACACTCTTTGAGTCTTTACAGAAATTGCTTTGCGCATCAAGGGGCAAATTATTTCTAAAAATGGATTGAAGTATTAAGTTGGCTTGGAAGAACACACTTTTTTAAACATTCCGATGTCATGTTGTGTGTTGGGAATTAAAAGTAGTTGGAGATTCTACAAAATTAGAAAGTAACAACACAGTAAGCTATAAACCATGATGTGGTTTCTGAAATAAAATGGTTAATGTTGACKGACAAACTAAAAATTTGCTACTAGGCAAGATATGTGACCTAATTAGGCTTTTATCTAAAAAAACATTTCACTCTCAATGAGGGATTCAAACTAGATATGTGGTGCAATCCTAAGAAACAGAGAAAAAGACCTGGAAGTATATTTGTGCAAAACAAGCAAATTTTCCAAATATGTAACTATCTCAGATGAGTCTCACATCATTCTAATTTGTAAATGGCCCTGTGAAAGACAAGCCAATAACTAAAATGACAGACAGAGGAGGGAAAATGCATTGCTTTCCAAGCAGATCACCAGAAATGTCTAAATTACTGAATCAACAGCGCTATGCATGAAATTCATTTGATCTCTAATTGTGTCACATAAAACAAGGCTCTAGGGTGGAATGGGCATGCCATCAGCAAGGAAACAGGGAGGGAGCATTGCAAATACTAAATCAAAGCCTACTTCAGTAGTAGGGAGCGCTTTCCATACAAGATGAGCTTGTTGGTAAACACATTACATGCGCAAAGGGAGCCTCTGGGCCTGGGGCTGTCTGGGCCAGTATAAAAGCCAGTCCAAGAGCAGGCTCCCTCATCCACTTCTCTTGCCTTCTCCTCCTTGGTGAACCAGGTGAGCTGCAACCACCTTTGCCTCACTCTCCTCTTTCTCTTGTTCCC
>JASVER010000381.1:0-20875 GCA_030449065.1 Oceanodroma leucorhoa | reverse complement strand
TAGGGCAGGGGGAGCTGCGCTCTGACATGTCTGACCCCTCCCACTCCTTTTACCTCACAGGGTGATTCTGGTGGCCCATTAGTCTGCAATGGGAASRCTCAYGGCATTGTTTCTTATGGACCCAAATATCGCATCTTCCCTAAAGTATTTACCAGAGTCTCCTATTTTGAACCCTGGATAYGTGAAGAGCTGAGGAAGTTTGCGCTCCAAGACCTCCTTGACTCTCCYTCCTCTGACTAAAATGCTCAGTGCCCCATTTGCACAATGCRTCAAACCTCTGCTGATGCTCAGAGGCTTCCAGGGGCAGCTGAAATGGAGTCAGCGATGCTCTCATGCCATATGCACAGGCTTCTGCGCTAAGGAAGGTCTCCATGGCAAGGTAAAAATGCAGGTCCCAAGTACGCACATTTTTACATTATTCCCTTCCTCCCACTGCTGCCCAACAGTGCTACCTCCTGCTCTGCTTTCTGGCCACCAATAAAAGCATGTTCAAACTTGCTTGTGTGTGCAGCCTTCTTGGGAACAGGATGAAAAGCCTGAGCATGGGAATGAGGAGACGACACTCTCTGGGACAGGCTGAGCAAGATGGTGGGTGGGACAAGCAATGCAGATGTCAATCCCTGTGGCTGTGAATGCTGTTCCTCCTCGCCCTCACTTCTTCCAGTCAAGCCAGCAAGTAGATACAACTGCCTTTCCAAACCATTTACTCAGCCCTTCAGAAACAAAAGCATCTCAGCAACCAAGGGTAGATCATGCAACTTTCCAGTACTAACCTGAAGCAATCTCAGGATCCTTGGACAGACTCTAACACCTGCCAGCCTATTCACACCCATTCTCTCCTTTCCATCCTCTTGAACCTCAGACAAAGTGTTTGCTTTATAGCTGTAAAATGCCTGAGGGCTGAAATGTGGAGATTTTCTCATATTGGATCATCTGAGCAGGATGTGGCTGGGCCAGGCGGTGCCATTGTGGGGTGCTAACAGGATAGAAAAATTCAAAGATGGCAAAGGAAGAAGTAGTATTGCAGAGCGACAACCCTGACCACTCATGCGAGGGAGAGATGCCTTTCTTATTGGCTGGCTGGCTGGCTGCTGGTCCAGAAAGGGTCAGATGCCTCATGGTGCCTGTACCATACCACCGGCTCTGTGGCTTCCTCTGCAATTCCCAAGTAGCACTAGTATTCAAGACTGCTGCCAGTCAGTCTGATTTCCTTTTCTCAACTTACTGTGTGACCTACATGGGAATGCAGGTATCTTCATTTTCTCCTTCCTTCCTTGGAAGCCTGAACTGATTTAAGTGGCCTTGGGCTGGATTTCTTCTTTAAGTCCATCCTGGAGTCCCTTGGCTTGAAGGGGCATGTCCTGGTTTTGGCTGGGATAGAATTAATTTTCTTTCTAGTAGTTGGTATAGTGCTATGTTTTGGATTTAGTATAAGAAGAATGTTGATAACACACTAATGTTTTTAGTTGTTGCTAGGTAGTCTACGTCCCAAGGACTTTTCAGCTCACATGCTCTGTGAGGTGCACAAGAAGCTGGGAGGGAGCATAGCCGGGACAGCCAGGCCAGCTGGCCAATGGGGTATTCCATACCATAGGACGTCATGCTCAGCATATAAGGCTGGGGGAAGAAGAAGGAAGTGGGGGACGTTTGAGGTGATGGCGTTTGTCTTCCCAAGTAATCGTTACGCGTGATGGAGCCCTGATTTCCTGGAGATGGCTCAACACCTGCCTGCCCATGGGAAGTAGTGAAGGAATTCCTTGTTTTGCTTTGCTTGCGTGCGCGGCTTTTGCTTTCCCTATTAAACTGTCTTTATCTCAACCCACGAGTTTTCTCACTTTTACCCTTCTGATTCTCTCCCCTGTCCCACCCGGGGGAGAGTGAGCAAGCGGCTGTGTGGTGCTTAGTTGCCGGCTGGGCTTAAACCATGACAGGGCATGAGCCAAAAGGCAATGGTTTATCCATACCTCAGTCTAGGGCCTTGTAGGATCCAATACCTGGACCCTTGCTCCACTCACAAGCACATGCCCAGAGGAAAACTCTCCTGTATTTATAGTACGCAAAATTAGAAAGTGCCTGTGTGATAGTCTGCTTTCACCTACTACAGTACCTTGATAGTACAGTGTCTGTCAGGATTCCCAGCTCAGAGCTCTCCTGACCTTTACAGGAACAGGAGGTGTTGAGAGGTGCTAGCCATGTTCCTAGAAGCACTGAGGTGTGCAATGTGCCTTTGATACCCTAGGTGACCTGACAGTCTGCTACTCATGTTTCTGCATCCTTAGCTGCCTAAATATGACTCTAATCTTTACCTCCTGTCTTCAGTGTGGACCTGCAGATTTGTGCGGAGCTGAAATACAAAGCTCAAGCAGCAGCACTAGAAACAAACAAAGCTCCAAATAGTCTCCAATCTACAGGCCCACCATTAGAACGGACATGATCATGGGACTGTCATGAGGACTAGTGTCCTGTGACAGTCCGGGGAAAGACCTCTAGTCACCTACAGACATAAAGTTCTGTGACCATGTCAAATGCAGACAAATAACTTTCCACCTCAGATCACTCTGGCCCTGGTTCCCTCATGCTTCATACTGCCTAGAGGGTCATTTTCACCCCTCCTTGGAAGGTACCAACTAATTCCTTTTTAGACGATATCTGCACATGGTTTTAGGGAGAGTTCACACCACAAATCACTCTTTCAATCTAACACAGATGAGGTCAGGCCAGGTCTCCAGTGCGATCTCAGCAGGTCTTGAACACTCCATCCCATCTTCATGACAAGCACATTGAACAGATTATTACAAAAAAACAGCATCCTTGGGCAACTACACAGCTCATGTGCCCCTTCAAGCACTTTCCATTGAAACAATACCTGAAAAAGCACCAAACTGTCTTAGAGCTCAAGCCCTATGTAGCTGAAGGAAAGCTCTCTGAAAAGAGCAGGCACATGTTATTCTCTACCACTTAGTCTGGGGACCAGAGTTCACTCCTGAGGATTCATTCTCCGAGCAAGGAAGATGGAGCTGCATTGAACCACATAGTGCTCTGTAGGGTTTATGTGCCACATTGCTGTAAGGAAAGCAGCGTGAATGCCTACTGTTCTCGGACAAAGGGGAAGAGTAATCCCTGGAGTGGTTCACAAAGTTAGTATAGACTGGGCCTCAACCATTTCCATCAGATGAGCCAGACATCTGAGCATTTCATTACAGCCAGGAAGCTTCTTTTCATGGGAGCCTGGTGCATGTGACATTGCTCTTTAAAAGACTTCTGTGCAAAAGGCCAGAGAAACCATGGCATTCCAGAATCATCCAGGCATGAAGGGGCCTTAGCAGTCAATTATTACAAGCTCATGCTCAATTCAGGATCAACACTCAGTTCAGAACAGGTTGCTCAGGGCTTAGCCTGGTCATATCTTGCAAGCCTCCAAAGATGGAACTCCACAGACCACTTTCAATGCATAATTATTCTCAGAGCAATTTTTTTTTCATTAAATTCACTTAGAACCTCCACTTTTTCAATCTGTCATCATTGTCTTGTCCTCCTGTCATGTACCTCTATAAAGAATGTGTGTTTGTTTTCTCAGAAGCCTCTCCATTGGTACTGGAACACTGTCCTAAGGTCCCACTAAGCCTTCTGTTCTCCAGGATCAAGAAACTCAGTTCCCTGAGTCTCACCAAATACAGTGTGTTCTTCCAGCACCTTGGCCATCTCTGTCATATCCACCAGACTCACCTAAACTTACGAACATCTTTCTTATACTGGAGGACCCCAAACTGCAGGCACTATTCCAGATTCTGTCTAACCAGTGCTGGGTAAAAGGGAATAAACACTTCCCTCCATAGCCTGCTGGCTACGCTCCTCAGGATACAGCTCAGTACACTTAGCTTTCAAGCCCACAAATCACAAACAGAAGTTTGGAGCAGAAATCAGCTTTAGTGATATCAGTGTTGTCAAGGAGGGAAAACGAGGAGAAAATTCTCCCCTAGAGGCAGATTAACTACCAAAGCCATCTGGGTCCCACTCCACTGGGCATTTGGTTAAGTTACTGCAGGTCATGACTTCAGGGCTGAACTAAGTTACCACCACTTGTCTCCTTCTATTGGGGCACGCTTTCAAGCTCATTCTAGGCTACATTCATGAGAGAGGAGAAATCTCCAGAAGAAACTACCTTGATAGATGGGGCATATTTTAAGATACTGTTTCAGAAAGGCTTGTGAACACTGTTTGTGCCTCTGATGAAAGGTGAGAATTTCAATCCTTTATTGCTGGCCCCTTTTCTATTTCCTTTGTTGTTTTCTCTTGTATATTCTTCACTAGGTCTAATAATGCAACAACGAGTTATATTCCATGTTCTATCTTTGTCTGACTCTTTCAGTGTCATAGCTAAACAGAACTAACTCTTACAGTTTTAAATTAATATTTTAGTGTCACGAATGTTTATATCACCATCTTCAATTCAATGGAAAATGAACAGAGACTTGCTCCACACTTGTTCATCCCAGTAATGCCTTAATATTGCATGAAAAACATGATAATTGGAGATTCATTCAACCCCAAGTTAGTCACCTAATTCTGAGCTAAGTTTTAATCAACACAAGAGAGGAAAAGCTGGTGCCTCTGCACCATTATTCAGGTAAACCATCTGAGACTTGTATCTTCATCAAGAGATGAATGATGCTATAGAAGAGTCAGTCTCTCTCTGTTGACACTAGTGGAAGGGGAAACCACCAGCAGAGTCTGTTTGCAGATCGCCTGGAAGTGCAATGAGATGAGGTGAATTCTACTGAAGATCTAATTCTGTGCCATTAGACTCCAAGACAGAAATTATCACTCTTTTTGATGTACCTGAGAATCAGAGCCTCTTCTTGGTCATTTGGAATGGAATTCCAGGCACAATTTTGGATGGTCAAAATAGGTTGGACCTGACAGAACCATTTAAAATTTGCTAGAAACAACCATATTTGGGAAGATCTCCAGTTGCAGCTAGCAGCACTCTAGCTTGGTGAAACGCAAGCCCGGAGACAGCTTCAGCCTTATACTGTTGAGTAAATCCTCATGCAGACATTCTCTGATCTCTCTGTTATCAGCGAGATTCCTGGAGGACAATCACCAGAAATGGTCAGAAATGTGACCCTTCTCTGCTTGCAATTAATAGGTTTGCACCTTCAGTAGCTGAGCACCTTCAGCACCTTCACAGCCCTGATCAGTCATAGTTAAATAAAGTATGCAGGGTGCATGACGCACAGCTGCCAAATATTGTTTCTCTATTCCTCAGGTAACTTTAAAATTCTTTTAGAAAAATAATTGTTTAAATTACATATTTGTTTAATAAATCAATGAATTCATATGTCTGTTCTCTTCCGTCTACCTCTCACACTGTGGTACAATCATACACTATTCTCCTTTCCTCTCCTTGCTTTCACTTCTGATAGGTCTTGCTTTTAGCCCAGCACAGATTCATTTTGTACCCAAACAGCCCTGGTGGAAATTAGGTCTCAGCATCTATGTTTTGGGATTCATGTGTAGAAGTTGAAGTCCATACCGCAGTCAGGGAATATCCACTATGCGATGTGATTGCTTTAGAACGCCTCTGATAGTATTTCAGGAGGAAAAAAAAAAAAAAAAAAGGAAAAAAAAAAGTCCTGTTAATCCTTTTAAGAACTGCATCCATAGATTAATTTATCTTATTTATCTATTATTATCATTGTAATATCCATCATTCTATTCAAGTACTGATATGACTTTCTTTGTACACTGAAATATTTTCTCCCTTATTTTCTCTGCTGTGGGGTTTTGGTTTGTTTTGGGTTTGGGGGTTTTTTTGCCTTTGGAAACTCATTTGTGTCTCTCTCTGTCTTTCTCTGTTTTTAACATTGGATTGCATATGTTCTGGCCATGATGCAGTAATGTCTTTATTTTTATTCCTATGTAGGGGACACCAAGGCAAATGCGTCAACGGAATCTCACCAGGATCTCTGAATTCATCCTTGAGGGTGTTTTTGACAACCCTCACCTCCAAGGTCTCTATATTGCAATATCTTTGTGTCTTTACCTCACTGCTATCCTCAGCAATTCATTTGTCATTATAGCTACCGTTGTCCACCCACCACTTCACACCCCTATGTACTTTTTCATCTCCAACCTGGCCATCCTTGACTTAGTAGTTGTCTCCTCAGTTCTGCCCAAGATGTTGGAGAACCTGATCCTGGGCAAGAACACCATCTCCTTTGAGGGCTGTATAGCACAGCTCTATACCTTCACTTTCTCAGGCTCAACAGAGCTTATACTGTTAACAGTCATGTCTTATGACCGGTACCTGGCTATCCGCCAGCCCCTTCACTACGTAACCATGATGAGCAAGGGGACCTGCATCTCTTTAATGGCTGGTGTCTGGGGAATTGGTACCATCAATTCCCTCATAAACACCCTTCTTGTGGCACAGCTGGACTTCTGTGGGCCAAATTTAGTCCAAAATTTCTTGTGTGAGATACCCCCAGTCCTTGCCCTGTCCTGCAGCTCAACCTATCTCAGTGAAATCACAGTTTACATGGCAGACATCATCTTAGGCATGGGAAACTTCCTGCTGGTCATCCTCTCTTATTGTCTCATCATCACCACCATCCTGAAAATCCAGGGCTCTGCAGGGAAGTGGAAAGCCTTCTCCACCTGCTCCTCACACCTTGCTATTGTTGGCTTGTTCTACTCCACCATTGTCTACACCTATATCCAGCCAACTAGCACTCCATTAGAGAAGAAAAACAAAACAGTGAGCATTATGTACACTCTGGTGACTCCCACTCTGAACCCTCTGGTCTACAGCCTGCGCAACAAAGTAATCAAAGCGGCGTTCTGGAAAATTGTACCATTTCCCAAGACAAATTAATACACATAGCCACGTGCCCATACTTTTCATCCCTGGTCTGCATGGTCCACACTCATGGGTAGTTGCAGTGTTGTGTTAGCCTTTGCGGTTGATAAGGATGACATTGCTTTCACTGAAGTTTATAAGTCGCAACAATGGTAGTTCTTGAGGAGAAATTATCTGAACTGCAGATACCCAGAGCAGGGTGAAGAGAAGCGTACCTTAGAAGTGTTTGTTACTTTGAATCCTCTAGAAAGGGAAGCAAGAGCACAAACTCAATGGAGATGACTATATGGTAGCTTTGATCAAGTGTTTATACTTATTTATCATCTGAAACTAGAGTTTATTAGCAACTATAGATTTCTTTTCTGTAGTCATCTGATGGAATGCAAATGCTGGTGATCTCTTGAGTCAATTTTCCTTTTTGGTCAGCAGAGAGGAAAAGGCACTTTAAGGATGGAATTCATCTGAATTTTCCAGACCTCCCTCTGCTTCTGAAATAGTACCTTAAAGGTCTGTTTCTCCCTGTTGTGAAGGAGAATGCCCTCCTACAGTTACCTCAGCTTACCTATTGATAAACTATGCAATATTTATGTTTTTAAAGTTTTCTAATGTAAAATCAGATCTTTACTTAGAAATTATTAATCAAATCATCATTTAAGACTATGAGAAATGAATCACCATGATTATGTGCTCAGACTCAGGCTATTGGTCTGATTTTCCTTCATTCTTCCCTAGATTTACTTTTTTTAAGACATTGAAAAAGAAAACAATAAAAAGAAACAGCCTAAGTAGATAACAATAAAGTGCTAGAAATACATTATTCTTAAGATATTCCTCTATGACTATTTGTGTGCCCTTGGATTTTTAGATGGTGTGTAAAATCCTGTGCATAATTGCCTTCTGAAGGATATACTGGATATACTCCTGTCCTCATGTGGTGGCAGATATTTGTCCACCTGAGATGGACTTCTAAATCCTCCTCACAGTTAGTGGAACTCTATCTTGTTGAAAAAAGTGAAAAAAAAGTTAACAAAATTACTTAACACTTTGGGAAAGAAATTTTAGGGGATGTGGGTTCACTTTCAGTAAATTGATGGTTGCCTCCCCTGCTTTATTGGTTGCTTTACTTTTTATTGCCATAAAAGAAGGAAAGAAGGAGGGAAGGAAAGAAGATTGAGGGACTTAATCATCTAAAAATAAATATTAAAAAAAAATTAAATCTTCTCCTTATTGCCTTTGCATTTTGCTTAAGTTTTCACACAGTTTATCTTCTAGGGGATATACAACACTTTTTGGAGTATTTTGGTGTTTTTCTTATGGAATAAGAATGATCTGGTAAAAGAACAAATAACTTTACCTGCTGTAAGGAGGGCACTGACCTCACCAAACTTTAGAAACCACCAGTGAAGAGAGATTCCTGTGATCATCTACTCTCTTTCGTTCCAATGGGAAGCAATTGCAGAGACAGCCAGATGAAGTAAATTCAGTTCAGAATCAGCCACTTTAGGGAAGGTTAGGAGACACCCAGCTGTCATTTCCCCAGAGCCCTCCCCAGAGGGTTTGTCCCTACACCTTGTTCTTACAAATATTTCTCACTGACTACATACCCAATCCTAAAGCAAATAAGTACACTTTACTTCAAATGGCATGCAGATTTTGATCAGCAGAGTTCTTATTTCTTGTGGGTAAAAGGAATGTTGTATGCCTGTGCTCTAACCTTAAATATTGAACAGTTTCACATCCTTGCCAGAACGCCTGACTTGGGACTCTCTGTCGAAGCCATGCAGAGAAAGCCTTATACAGAGCAATGCCATGCCAATCATGTTAGGGACCTGTGACAGAGCCTACTGTTCATACAAGGACCCAATTCCCAAAATGTCACGGCAAAACTCTTTTCTGTCCAGTGCCACCTGCTGCCCTGCAGCTGCGATCGCACCTGCCACATCCTTTATGCTGGATTATCCAAGATTTTCTTCCACAGATACACTGGTACCTCCACTCACTGGGACAACCTCTCCTGGTTCTGCCTCATTGCTTCTTCCCACTTTATCTTTTCTTTCTTTGCATAAAGCTCTTTTCTCCAGGGAATCCACGATGCTGAAGAAAAGGGCTGGCTGGACCTAAAGGCAACAGCTCCCTTAACACCATCAGTGGGATGATATGGAAGATGATGTCATGGGAAGAAGGAACCTGTCACTGTCAGAGGGCAGACCCGCTTGTTAGTCTTTCATGGCACTGCAGAAAGAAGTCAGACAAAGAATGCAAGTTTTCTTCCAGTTCCTTCAGGCCTGAAAGCCTGGGATCTACAACACTATGATCTCACCTCTGCATAGACCCAGCTCTGTGATTTCTATCACCGTCAGTATCTGACGTTGATAGGATGAGAGGAAAGGGCCTCGAGTTGCACCAGGGGAGGTTTAGATTGGATATTAAGAAAAGTTTCTTCACTGAAAGGGTTATCAAGCATTGGAACAGGCTGCCTGGGGAAGTGGCTGAGTCACCAACACAGGAGGTTAAAAAACGTGTAGATGTGGTGCTTAGGGACATGTTTTAGTGGTGGACTTGGCAGTGCTATGTTTACGGTTGGACTCGATGATCTTAAAGTTCTTTTCCAACATAAACAATTCTATGATTCTATGATTCTATGATTCTATTCTATCTGCAGTTCTGTATGGAGATCAGCCTCTCCAGTTCAATGAGAAGGGGTGATTTAGCTCACCAACTCTAATGCTGCCTGGGATCGAGGGCTGGGATTCTTCTTAGCTACTTTTTGGGGCATAACTTAGTTACCTAAAAATAAGCATTTGGTAACGTTTTGGATGACCTGAATTATTCTCTACAGCCACCAGCTGATGCTCCTGTAGGACACGGGTCTCCTGTGCCTTACCTGCCAGCTCCCATGTGGCCATGTCTCATCAAATGGCACAAGATGCTCATACTTAAGCAGTTCAGCCCAAACCCAAAGACAGGGAATAATTAACTCACCTAGCTTTACAATTCTAAGAACTACAAGGCAAAATCAGCCTAGAGCCCTTAAGCTTTCATTTGAGCCAGGGCAGCAAAGCAGGCAGGGCCCATCAACGTGGCAGTCACATAACTCCAATGTTTTTGGACAGAAATGTTAGAGAAAGGAAACAATTCTCTCCAGATGTCCATTTCCCTACATTGCACATCAGGGAGGAAAGGTTCCAGGTTGACTACTGGCATTTAGAAATAATACTTTCAGCTTTTCTAGTTATACACAGAGCTGAGGTCAACCTCACGGCAAAACTGAAGGTCTTAATTACAGACAATGATAAGGATAGGCAGAGTCACCTCTTATTGTGAGCCAGTCACAGTCTGGCTCTGGAGGAATGGGATCCACCTGCTACTCATGTTCTCCTCATGGGCGCAGCTGAACTCTGCAGTGCTCTTGGAGAAAGCCTGTGGGATCCTGAGCGCATGGGTTCTCCCAGCCCTCATCCCTATCTCCATAGGGCAGATCTAAAGCCCTGAAGTGCCTCAGGTCAGCATTTCTCCATAGTCGCTGAATGGTACCCTGAAGGACTCAAAGATGAACAGCAGATGGACTCTTTTTGCCACCACACTTGAGAGGTGACACCCACAGAAGTGGTGAGGGAGGAGAATTTAAACAAGAAGCAAAAGGGTCTTCAAAGAGGACTGGAAAGCAGTGAACTTGGTGGGTACCTCACAAGAAGCAAAGGCCACCTTTCTCACCTTCCTTGCTGAAAGAAGCTAAGTTTCATCCCATTGAGGCGAAAGATTTGTGTTTCATTCATGGTCAAAGGAATCATCGTAAATTCTCTTCTCCTCTCTTCTTATTTAATATGAATACAGGTTTTATAGAAGCCTGCATAGTTTGCAATGCTTAGCACCTTCTCGGGGAGGCAGGAGGGAGGAGAGCGGGGCAATATGTATGAGAAAATGAGAAAAACCACAAACTAACCCTTATGAAAGTTTTTATGGGAACTCCTCCTTTTCCCCTTGGGAATTATTCCTATTCCAGCCACCTTCTATTGCCCAAACTAGGTATTACAAAAAATGAGTAGGCTTTATTTCTTTGTTCCACCCATATTGTTAGAGTTTTTTAGAATATCATCTTTGGTACACAATCTAAGAAATTCTTACTTTGTGCCATCTGAAAGGATTGGTTTGTGTTTATGTTTGTACTTCTCAAGGATGCAAAATTAGAGACTTTCTGACTGGTGAGTCTGGCACAGTAATAAATGAGTTATTTAGTTGTATAACAGCCTGACTATGTCCAGGAATTTCAGATTTTTTTTATTTCGTTAGTTGAGTTCAGCCTTGGACCAGACCTGTCCATCTTCCTATTCAGTCCTCATTCATCTGTGTAGATGTATTTAATTAAAGAACAACTAAAATTCTGTGGATTGCCTGAAACCTTACACTTGATTTCAATTTTCGGGAAAGAAAGGTAATTTGGGAAGAAAAGTACACTCCACAAGCCAAGCCAGATTGCCCATTCTAAAGAGAGACAAGGTGCTTGTGTGCGATTTCGTTTCCTTTTCGTTTGCTGGTTGAAACCCTGTCTTTTGCAGCACAGATTTAAGGGTACTGATGAAGAAGCAAACACTAAAGAAAGCTGAAACTGTAACTTCCTCAGTTCCCTCATCTACATTTGACTTCAGTAGCGAGAAATAATGCAGATAACATCTGTAACTCAAGATAGACCTTATCATAAACTTTTGACCTCACCCAGGCTACAAAATACTCCTCTCCCTAATCATCCCCACCGATCTTGAGCTTAACCACAAATGAACAAGATGTCTAATCGGAAGAAACTGTAAAGCCCGCCTCTTCTGCAATACTGTTGCTCTCTGCTCTTGGACAATGTGTAGAAGGTGGGAGTAGAGGACACTTAAACTGGAATGATGCCTTCAAACCATGAGGTGGACAGGGAATTTTCCAAAGGGATTCACCTGGAAACATTGGCAAGAAATGTCTCCACATGGATCCTTTGTGGCGTATTGAAACACAGACTCGACTTGTGGAGTAAGCGAGATCCTGTTTATTTTTACAAGTGGGGTTTTATATGTTTCTCTCCTTGAACATTAGCTTTCTCATTTCATTCTTGTCCAATCAATAGTTAGGTCACGCACAAGCTTAACCAATAAAATCACTAATCACGCGCTATACATGTTCATGATTGTTTAACAAAGTTTTAACACTTCTTAATGATTTTCTACTGCAACATTCTTTTACTATCACAAGCACAGCAACTTCAGCAACTTTCTTATCTACAGGGCCAATGACTAAAACATCTGTTGAAACAAACCAAACGTTTTACTGATGATGTTCCATATCTTAAAGCTTCCCTTTTCATTCCCATGGCTTTCTTCCAACGAGCATGATTGCACCTTCCTCCCGAGGTCAGTTTGACACCACCGAACTGGCTCGAGAGATACCCACATCTCCCCYTTCTTTGTTTATGAAAAAGGCTTGTTTCAACGCTTTATCTATTAGAGTCTGCACACATTTTAACACACACGGAATACAGATCAAAATACATGCAAAAATGAATAAGCATCCTAAACCTATCTGTAATAAGCTTTTTATCCATCCAGTTAAGCCTAGTCCACCAAAAAGATTTCCAAATATGTCAACACCATCATTTTGTTGCAGTTTCTGTACTCCTTTTTGCAAGTTTTCAATACTTTTGTGAATAGATTCTGAATGATCAGACAAATTCATACAACAAAGTCCATTAAAATCCTGACAACCATGACCTTGTGCTAACAATAAGAAATCTATTGCTGCCCTATTCTGTAATGTAGCATGCCTTACTGAATCTACATCTAGCAATAGTCCACTCAGGGCTAATGAAGTTGCATTAGTTTGTTTTGCAAGCCAGCAGCCAAGCTTATTTAAAGTGGTAAGCGCTTGCGCTGTTCCTACTCCTGGAGCTAATAGAGATGCTGCTATAATTCTGCTAGGGTTCCAAAACTCTACATTATCTCTACAGTCAGTTGTAAAGGCATGTGTAATCTGTTTGTGACGGCGTAACTTGTGAGTTATAATCATAGATGTATTGGGTGTTAACAAAGTTAACCTTCCAATACTACATGGTCCCCCACATGCGCGGGAGGGGACACCATGCACAATCTCCTCAGATTAAAAATAACCCAGCGGGTAATTTAGGTGGGTATCTGCTGGACACTGTTTTAGCAGTATAGTTACACCATGCAGTGGCATTTCTATATACAGGTATGGTAGCATTTAACCATTGAACCTTATGAAGTTCGGGATCTTGTTGCTTTGTTGCATTTTTCCAATTGGCCCACAGGTCCGTGTAGTTAAAATACACACAGTAGTCCATTTTTACAGACCCCAACAAGTCCAATTCCTGTGGTTCTTGATTCATTATCGGCAACCACGACACCCAGTTGGCCCATTTATCAACGACTCCAGTAGGTGTTTCATTAATGTATTGCAATCTTTCAGGGGGAACGTGCCAGTTGTCGACAGGCTGCCCTACCAAACAGGTTACAAAAGGATTTCCCGGACTAGACAATGATAAACATATTGTATCCTGCCCTGTTATGTTTGCCAAAGTTAACCATATATTAGTTTTGGGTTGTGGAGGCATACACAACGGCGTGGCAGACGTCATAGTGCAGATGGCGATGACTGAGATAACGATAGCTTGATCCATCGAGCAGGTACCCATCTTGGTCCGGAACCTGTGGAAACACAAGCATATCCTCTACCCCAAGTTATTAACGGAAAAGGTCCTTCCCATTGACTTGTCTGTAAATTTTTTATCAGTACTTGGGCTTTCTCATTAGGTTTTAAGGTATTATGCAAGCCAAAATGGCATTGTATAGGAGGTTCATCCTCCATCCAATGATTTAAAAAATTCAAAACATAACAGGCTTTAGCTGTACATTCTTGTGGGGTTAGCCCTAAACTCCCCCTTTTTTTTTTTGCAACATAGCTTTAAGAGTGCTATTTGTGTGTTCAATAATGGCTTGGCCCGTGGGAGAATGTGGAATACCTGTGATGTGTTGAATTCCCCATTGTTGAAAAAATGTCTGTGTTTTATGTGCTATATAGCCTGGGCCATTATCTGTTTTTATAGTTTTTGGGACTCCCAGGGTGGCGAAAGCCGTAATAAAATGTCGACAAACATCTTTTGCTTTCTCGCCTGTGTGTACTGTTGCATAAATACAAGATGAAAAAGTGTCCATAGAAACATGTACATATTTGTATTTGCCAAATTCTGGTACATGAGTGACATCTGTCTGCCAAATTTCAAGTGATGAAAGACCTCGAGGATTAGTTCCAACCGTTGGTGCAGGTAAAACTTGTTGACAGTCAGGACATGATTGTATGATTTGCCTTGCCTGCTCCTGAGTCAGTTGAAATGTACGTTGCAAAGCTTTTGCATTCTGATGATAAAATTCATGGGATAAAGAGCCTGTGCAAAACGGTCAGGTAAGACTGTAATACCTGCAAGCTTATCAGCTTGTGCATTTCCCTCACTTATGGGTCCGGGTAGGGAGGTATGTGAACACACGTGCTGTATGAAATATGGGTGTGCCCGTCGATGCAGGAGCCACTTGGGCTCCCAGAGAAGGACAAATAAGATTTCATTAGAGACTTCTTTTAAAAAGGAATGTTTCAGCCTTGAAACAGGGCCTGCCACATAGGCAGAATCTGTGGTAATATTTATTGGGGTAGTCCATAATTTGAAAACACGGACTACTGCAGAGAGTTCTACTATCTGAGGTGATCCCGTGACAGCATGTACATCATTTTTCCAATTTCCTTCACTATCTCTCCAAACTATTACTGCTCGGCCTGTTTTTCCGGATCTGTCAGTGAATATTGTGGGGGCATCAGTTATTGGTGTGATAGCTAATTGTGAAACAGGTAAAAGGGAAAGAGAGTGTAAGGATTGTATAATTCTGTGTCCTGGGAAATGAATACTCATCTGCCCTGTAAAATCCACCAAAGCACACTGAAAGACAAAAGACTGGTGAGTTAAAAAAGTTAACTGTTTTGTATCAAGAGGCAAATAGATAATGTCAGGTTCAACACCATCTGAAGCTAATAAGCGCTCTCTCCCTTTTTGTACGACCATAGCTATCATTTCAATAACTGTGGTGACTGTTTTCCCAAAATTATGTAGCAAAAATACCCATTCCAGGATAATCAAGGGAGATATGTTTTGTGGAACCCACTGCGCTAAGAGGCCATAGGGTTGAAAAGCTGAATAAAAAATAAAAAGGCTAATAGGGTGGTCTATTTTCCGCCAATGAGCGACTTGACCTGCTAATTTTACAACCACTCTATCAAGGGCTGTTTTTGCAGAAGGGGTAAGTGTTCGAGGAGATGTCAAGCCTGGGTCCCCTTCCAGCAATTTAAAGAGGGGATGGAGCTCTTCTGTAGATATTCCTAAGAGAGAACGAACCCAGTTTATGGTTCCTAACAGTTTTTGTAAATCATTCAGAGTCTTTATTTCTGTATTTAAGGTAATTCGTTGAGGTTGAATAGTTTGGTCTGATATTCTCCATCCCAAATACCGCCATGGTGGGGTTTCTTGTATTTTTTCTTCTGCAACTTTGAGCCCTGCTGCTGAAACTGCTTCGATTACTTGTCATTTCACTTCTTGGGCTGTTTGCTCTGATTCCGCAGCAATTAAGATGTCATCCATGTAATGGTAGATGAGAACATTTTCAAAATACTTTTGTATTGGGCTTAGAACTGCTGCTACAAACTGTTGGCGTAGCGTAGGACTGTTTTTCATGCCCTGCGGCAACACCTTCCAATGATATCTTTTGTGCGGCTCCGCAGCATTGATCGAAGGCACAGAGAAGGCGAATCATGGTGCATCTTGTGGAGCAAGAGGTATTGTGAAGAAACAGTCTTTCAGGTCAATGACTATAAGAGTCCATGTTTGTGGTAACATTGCTGGCGAAGGGAGCCCAGGTTGTAAGGCTCCCATATCTTCAATGACCTCATTTATTTTTCTCAGATCATGCAAAAGCCTCCAGGAATAATTTTTCTTTTGAATCACAAAAACAGGTGTATTCCATGGGCTGGCTGTATGGACTATGTGACCAGCTTTTAGCTGTTCATCCACCAATTTGTGTAGTTGCAGCAGTTTTTCTTTTGGAAGGGGCCACTGATCTAGCCACACAGGCTCATTTGTCTTCCAGGTCAAAGGTGGGACCTGCTGCAGGATAGTGCCCTCTAGGATAAATCCGTGTTTAAGTGCATACCCCATTGGCTTAGACAGTCTCTACCCCATAGGGTAGGACATCCGGGAAACACATAGGGCCTGATCAAAGCAGACGTCTCTTCTGGTCCGATAATAACAATAAACACTTTGCTTTGTTTTGGAGAAGTTTGACCACCAATTCCCAATAAGGAAGCATGAGCGTCCATTAATGGCCACTGACTGGGCCATTGCGATGCAGAAATGACTGTAACATCTGCTCCACTATCAACAATTCCTTGCAGAATAATTCTTGGTTTTCCTGATTGTAAAGTGCAAGACAATTGGGGTCGGTCCATAGTTCATTGTTGAGCCCAATAAATCTCTGGTGTCCCTGTAGATCCAAAACAGCCTGAGCCTTGCGCGACACGGGCAGCATTCGGTGGCTGGGGTAAAAAATATACTAACTAATTGTGCAATCAGGCTTCTTGCTGGTATAGTACATGGTGGCATTGGAGTCCACGCCATTATTTTAATTTCCCCCTCATAATCAGCATCTATGACCCCCGGCAGCACAAAAAGGCCTCTTAATGTTATAGAGGATCGTCCAATTAGCAATGCTGTCCTTCCTCGACCGAGTGGGCCGTATGTGCCAGTTGGAATAAGCACAACTGATGTGTCTTGAATTACTGTCTCTGCTGAGGTGGCCAGGTCCACTCCGGCACTGCTGCCTGTGCTGGCGCACAAGCTGCGGCAGCTCCTTGAGGGAGCATTTCGGAAGGGTGATTTACTGTCACAGCGTGACCCTTCACCGCGTTCCACTTGGGGTTTCCCGGTAAGGTCAAAGGTTGGCCATTCCGGCCAAATCTTGATCGACATTGATTGGCATAATGATGCCCCTTACAGCAACGTGGGCAAATTCCAGGTGCCCCACCTTTACTATTTGCTTTTACTTTCGGACAGTCTTTTCGCAGATGGCCGTACTGCTCACACGAAAAGCATTGCTGCGATTTAGCTGACAGCGCTGCAAATGCTTCTGCAATCAGAGACAGATCATGTTGCCTAGACCCAATGTTCATACAAGCATTCAACATATCATCAATGCTAGGATTCCTTAAAGGTCGTAATATTTTCTGACAGTCAGGATTGGCATTTTCAATAGCAAGCTGTTTGAAAATATATTCACATGCCTGCTCATTATCAATCTCCTTTTCCAAAGCCTCATTAAGTCGGCCTAAAAATTTCATAAATGATTCATTTGTTTCTTGTTTGATTCGGACAAAAGGCTGTCTCTGTTTACCGGCTTCAGGGATGGTTTTTAAAGTACAGAGTGCTAATTGTTCAACCTGCTGCAGACCCGCCTGGAAGATTCTAGCTTGCGCAGCGTTGGTGCTGCGATCGCCTTGCCCGAGTAACGTGTCTGCAGTGACCGCTCGCAATGGGTCACGCCTCCCTAATGCCAAATTTTCATTAGCCTGGACGCCTGCAAGCTGCCTCATCTTTGACTCCCACAAAGTATATTGCATGTCCGTCATTATTAAGTGAAACAAGGTTTTAAAATCATTGGGGTAAACACATAAGAATCACAGAGAGACTGTATTAAATGCGTTGTATATGGAGCCCCAAGTCCATGGCCCGTTACCATTCGCCTGATATCCTTAATAAGAGCATAAGAGAGACCTTCCCATTGCGGGTCTTGATCAGGCACACACACCACAGGGAAAGCACGCAGCATATCTGCATCCCCCGCTCTCCTCGCTTCTCCCCTTACAGCTGCCCATTTATCATRAGGGTCGGGAGGGTATAAATCAGGCTCCTTTTCTGGATCAGTAGGTCCTGGATCAAAAGGGTCATCTGGGTCATCATCAGATGGCAGGACCGCAAGAGCGATAACAGCCGGTTTAGTTTTTGATCTTGCGGCAGGGTCTGCCGGAGAGGGTGATGGTGAAGAAGCCGAAGGTGCCGCTTCTACCTCCTCCGTTTTTGAGCCAATGTGAGCTTTTAAAGTTTCAAAAATGATTTGCCAAGGGCTCAAAGAAGCAGTGGCAACCTTATCATTTTTTGTAGCACAGTCCCATAGACAGACACTTATTTTGTCCCAGACCTCCGGGGTATAAATATTAGAGGTATTTACGGATGGGTCAGCTTTTGATGCCCATAAAAGGATGCGTTTCAATTCTTCCTCATCTAAAGCTTTTCCGCGTTCGGAGCATTTGTTTAGAAGTGTCTACGCAAGATCTCTGCTCCGGAGATAATTTGGTCCCCATCATTCCTAGCTGCTTACCTTCGTCCAGTGAGAGGTAATTGTGGCCACAGTGCGCTTCCTTTCAGCTCAGGCTTCCTTTCAGTTTAATTCCCGGGAGACCTCTGAGTTCAGCTGGGCTACGCCACCGGATCGATGGCTAGTCGCTTTCAAGCCCCACATTGGGTGCCATTTGTGGCGTATTGAAACACGGACTCGACTTGTGGAGTAAGCGAGACCCTGTTTATTTTTACAAGTGGGGTTTTATATGTTTCCCTCCTTGAACATTAGCTTTCTCATTTCATTCTTGTCCAATCAATAGTTAGGTCATGCACAAGCTTAACCAATAAAATCACTAATCATGCGCTRTACATGTTCATGGTTGTTTAACAAACTAAGTTTTAACACTTCTTAATGATTTTCTACTGCAACATTCTTTTACTATCACAAGCCCAGCAACTTCAGCAACTTTCTTATCTACAAGGTCAGTGACTAAAACATCTGTTGAAACAAACCAAACGTTTTACTGATGATGTTCCATATCTTAAAGCCTCCCTTTTCATTCCCATGGCTTTCTTCCAACGAGCATGACCGCATCTTCCTCCCGAGGTCGGTTTGACACCGCCGAACTGGCTCGAGAGATACCCACAATCCTTCTCTTACACTTCTTCCACAGCCAAAGGGGGATGGGCAGGGAATGGAATGATAGACTACAACTGGATGGAATAGACCTCTGAAGGTCCAACTCCCACTCGTGGCTGGGCCAGCTTCAAATATCTATCAGGTTGTTCATGGCTTTGATCAAACAGATTGATGTTTAACTACCATCTCCAAGATTTTTTTTCTTCATCTCTATTCAGAATGAAGAATGAACAAATGATTATTTCCAGTGTGATTCCTGCCATCCAGATCATCTCCTGCTGAGAAGCCAGTTCCTCTCTCTTTCCCTACGAAGGCAGCACAGGTGTTGGTGGACAACTAGTTGTAAGTTTCTAAAATAAAATTAGGAACTTAGACTTGGATGAAAAGCTTTATTTTTAAGGATAATGCAGATTAAACACACCCAGCTGAAGGACTGGCAAACACACGCAGCTCAATATGCATAAACCAGTGTCTCAGACTAACTAACTGGCAGACCAGTGATGCCCCTAACCTCAGTGGGGCCTGGACCATTATTCCACTCATATTCTGGTAATATGTCCAGGTGAATTCTCCCACAATGCTAGGAACAGGCAGCGGCATTGTAAGGTCAGGGATGCATCCATGCCTGGGACCACTCCCTGTGGAGCTGATTTTGGATCCAAAATTCACGGTTCTGAAAGAGCTTGCAAGCCTGAAGTAATGAAATTGCACTGTGTGGGTCTGTGAGTCTCCCACGTGAAACTGGGGAATAACCTGCCTGCCCTGCTCTGGATAGAGGATTCACTGAGGACTGCTGGTGGAAGGAATCTGAGGCAGGAGCAAAGCAGCTCAAGTAGTAATCCATGAACGGTCCATTATGACAGCTGAGGTGAGATCAGGGGAGGAGTAAATGGAAGACTTTGTGCAATGCCCAACTTACTAGCACTTCTGAATGGATGCCCAAAGTTAGTTTCCTCTCATGTCAAAGCAGAGGGAGCTGTTGGATGTGGCGGTGTCCAGAGGGCTAGGGACCTAGAGGGTGCCTGGCTGTAAGGCCTGGGCTGGGATCTGTGGGAAGCAGCTACAGCAGCTCTCACCATGCCTCCCAGTGTGGCTGAGACCTTCCAGGTACACTCAAATGTGCACCCCAGGCACAACTGCACATACACACCAGGGACATAGATCGAGGCAGATGATAGAAACACGCTGCAAATGCTGATGGCACCAGCAGCCTCATCCGGTTCACCTCTGGCTGGTCAGGATGAGGGTCTGTCATAGGGCATACATATGTCTGTAAACATATACACATATACACGCACAATACAGATCTCCCAGTGACTGCCCTAGGCACTCAGGGTGTGCAGTGCCTGCCCTTGAATCCCTGCTTTCAGACACCTGGGCATCTGAGCCCTGAGGTCCAGCACCGCTACGACAGCTGGTACAGACCCTCCTGCCTCACCCACACCAACCTACTACCCTCACACAAACACAAGCAACACCCCGCCACACCAGCACACTGCGAATCTCCCCAAAGCTGCGCTGGGGTACTCAGTCTATCCAGTAACTGACCTGGAACCTGCCCCCCTCCCCAGCTTTCCAGTTCCCTTGCACGCACACCAGCGTCTCTCTGGTTTACACAGTCTGTGAGTGTCTGAGTGGGACTTGAGGCCTCAAGCATGTCCATATGCCTCCTGACACATCCCAAGAGAGGCAGGACACGTTCTCAGTGCTCACCTTTAAAAACATCGTCCTGGTAAGCTGCATCACAAGCATGTCCACTCTGACCCTTCCGATATTTTGAACAGAAGAATACATGGGTGCACAGAACAATAATTCTACAATGGCACCACCATGCAGGGCCCGGGCATGCCCCAGCCCATGTGCTCAGTAGTGTGGTTGCACAGGCCCATTCAAGAGGGCACAAGCCTTGCAGCATATCTTCTCGCTCAGGAGGACACAGTCTCTTTGACTT
>JASVER010000039.1:8732428-8841958 GCA_030449065.1 Oceanodroma leucorhoa | reverse complement strand
TTTTTTTTTTTTTTTTTTATTATCCTGCATGAGAAGAATGACAGAACATGAAACGGAGTAACAAAGTTTTCCTTTTCTGGATTTCAACTGAAACCCTTGTTTAGTACATCAGCAAAATTGCATTTTAACCATGAGTGGATCCTTGAAAAATAATTTAACATGATGATATGGATCCTCTATGCTAAGAGCAGCTAAACCAAATAACAGCAAGGAATGCTGTATTATCACAATTCAAATACATTGGCAGTGAAAGAACAGAGACAAACCAGGGCAGCAAAAAGTAGTTGTGCTTCACTACCGTGATTCTAGTCAGGATCAGCACACGTACAGCCTTAACCTACAAGTGAAACATACCCATCTTCATTGCCAAGAGCCAAGAGTTTGCCATCTGGTTTCCAGCTGATCTCTGTACGCGCAGGCAGTTTGTGCTGTAGAAAGAAGACACAACTATTGCCAAAAACTCTTAAATCTCTCTTGCATACATTCAACAGAGCAAGACTGGCAACCGCAGAGTTGCAATTAGTCTGCAAAATGAAAGTCACAAAAGGGTGCGTTGCATTTTGTAGCAGTGACATAAGCTTGAGCAATTAAGAAGGACTGAATGAACTGATGCAAGAATCAGTGACTATTTTTATCAGTTCAGTGAAATGTCTCAAAGGAAGTTTGTCTGGATTTCAACAGGACCTTGATGCTCGATCTCCTTGGAAAGCCCCAGACATTGCAAGCAAATTCCATCATCTTTCAAAAGAAATCAAAGTTTACTTGTAATTATTTCTATTCTTTCTAATTCCGATGAAAGCTACTTACAATTCAGATGCCTAAAAATGATCATTTCATTGCCTGTGACATTAGTCTCTTAACTCCCCGTGAGTCTTCTACTCAAGGAAGAAGCCAAAACCCAGCTGATATAAATCAATCTAGTTTGATTGACTTCAGTTGACTTACGCTGACTTAAAGCAACTGAAGATCTAACCCACTTCACTTAATTTTTATTTTCAACTAAGAAATGACTGATCATAATTGAGAAGATGTTGTGGTCAGCTATCACCAACCACTCTGCATTAGCTGCAGTGTAAATGGAAATGCGACTCCTGCAAAATCATGACTGCCTTTACTGCAACTTTTATTTAAAAAAGAAGTTGTTAATGTTTGAAACAAGAGAACTAGACAAGTTGAGGTAGTTAACTCATGCATGCCTATGATCTAAGCTATGACATTATTCAGAATATTACTTTAAGTGCTTTGAAACTGGAAAGCTCTGTATGAACTAGTTATTTTAAACAGCCACACACAGCTTTAAAAAAACAGACTCTATACTTCAATTTAATTTTTCTGGTTAAGTAAATTACACAGTAGAAAATTAAGTAACTGATGCCTGGAACAGATGTGCCATGTTGACATTGGGGGAAAAAAAGACCCTTTTTCAGAAGCAAACACATAAACAGTTTAAATAGTTTGAGTCAATAAGTGTCTCTGAAGTTCATCTGTGGAGACTGTGGGTTTCAAATTTTTTATTTGTTACAGATTCATCATGAAGGCAAAATCAGAAACCTACAACTACAAGGTGATAGAACCTATGACATGGTTACCACGAATCCATAAAAACCCCCCAAAATCATACTCACTTTGATTGAATTAGTGTCTCGGATGACTTTGTTGATGTCATTTGCCTCTCCATTAAGCTTCCAGGGGTTGTGTTGAAAAACAATACCTTCTCCAGCACAACTATATAAAGTTACAGAGGGCTGTTCACCTTCTCCTCCTATCCAACAGCGAAAAAAAGCTAAACATACTATGTTCGTCATCAGTCTTAGCAGAAGTAATCACTCCCACTATAAATCAAAACATTATTTTAAAAGGCTATATACAATGCTTCGATTGCCTGTGATATGGGAGCAAGAAATTCTCAAAATACTCTGGTATGGTCCTCTGAAAGGACCTCTCATTTCTACCAACAGATCTCTCCATAGCACAATCACTGCAAACATTAACATTCCCTTTAAGATTTGGTCCTTAAAAAAAATTCAAGTTGTGTAAGAAGAGCTAATGGAGCTGTTCTGTTGAGTTCGAATGGTACAAACATACTTCTGGAGCTAAGGAACCCGTATTTGATCTGACACAGTTACTGCAGGAAGCCTGTGCAGACAGTTACTGGTCTGTAATACCCAGAAGTAAGCGCAGAGGTGTGGTATTCCACTCCCATCTATTTCCTGAAGCTACCAGAATTCAAAAACTGGAAAAGATTGTTTTGCTCGCTTGCAAAGTTATTAACAATTCCTCAAGCAGAATGCATTCTTAGCTGCTAGAAAGGGCTGCTACCAAGCAAATGGGGCTCCTTTTCCTAAGGAGGGAGGGCATACCAGCTTCATGACATCTGTGTGCTCTGCTCTGCTTTGTCACAAGGTGCTGGAAGACTCACCAGAAGACAGAGGAGGAGTTGGAGGCCCCCAGACTAAGGTGTATACAGTCTTCTTGTGGTAAGTACTGGAGATCTGAGGTGGCTTATTCTTAGCACTGGGCAGGAAGATAAGGAAGCAAGGGCAGTCAGATTTCAGCAAAGGGGAAAAAAAAATAAAAAAAAATACTCAAAGCAACACATTTCCAGTGGTGAAAACAGACACCATGTGCTATAACACACTAAAGCAAGGGCTCAATCAAGCCTTCTTTAACTTCTACTGTAGGACGCTACTGAAAACATAACAAAAGTGTCCTGATGACCTGCACCGGCATGCTGCTCTTCATTCTCTGAAAATGTCTTTCTGGCTAAAGTTTTCCTTGACTGATGTCCTCCCACAGATGTCATGCAATTTGAGTAAGATTACCTTAGAAGCTACCAGACATAACGGAGAGATGAAAGGGCACTGAAAATCCAACTGTTTGACTAGTTTTAATTTAATCCTACTCTTGTCTAATAGTAAGGATTACCTCAGGAAAGACCACACCACCTATGCACGGTAACATACCGGCAGGATCTGACACTGTATGAATTTGAAAGCTACTTTCTTACCTGCTGGAGAAGGTGTCAAATATGCCAACTTTTCCATCATCTGTTCCAAAGGCCAAGCAGCCTTCCTTAGTTGGATGCCAGGATAACTGCAAGCAAAACAGAAAGAGACACATAATGACACAAGCTACAGACACTTTATTTCTATTATAAACAAAAGGAAAACACTGAAACTGATGAGCAAGCACCATCCCTTATACACACCCTTCCAACTACAGCAACTTGATTTGATCACTCTGCTATGAGTATCAAATGCTTTGCGCCTACCAGCTATTGTGGGATAAGATAAAAGGGACTAAAATCATCACAGTATTAAAAACTCTTTGGCATCTACATTACAAAATAGAAATGGAGAATATGGTAGGATGGTGAGAAATGAGATGTTTGGTGTGAACAAGAATAACTACCATGTTTTACTGCTGCCAGCAATTTTACCAGGCAGTAGCCTCTGGCCAACTGCTGGTTAAACCCAAACTGAAGACATCCATGTTGATTTTTGTGCATGTCAAACCTCCTAGCAGAGCAAGGGCAACCATGGATGAAGCAAGGAAGGATCACGAAGGAGGATAAAAGTGAAAAAGTAATGTAACAGCCAGCTGGACTTCAGCTGTTTTTCACCAGATGTAATGCAAGCATCCAGGGTTGTAAAAAGGTCTAAAAATTTGTTGCCAGATTCTAAAGTGTACTGTATACCAAAGAATCAAGTACAAAAATAACAACTTGGCTTTATATATTTTCAGTTGGGAAAAACTTTCTTCAGAGTGAAAGAGAAAGAAAAATATTCTTGAAAGAAAAAAATGGAGTGAAAAGAGGAAAAGAGACAAGGGGAAAAAAAAGGGAATCAAAAGCACACTTACTGCTGTAACCTTGGACTTTATGCTTTGCCAGAAGGTTTTAACATCATAAATATTGTTCATGGACAAAGTATTCCACACCCGGATCATGCTGTCTCCAACACCGATGGCAAGACAGCCTGTGTCCACAGGGGAGAAGGCAAGACTATAAACAAATCCCCCAAGCGAGGGCATGGTCCAGCTACAATCGAGAGTTGATAGGTCCCAGCACTTCACCTGAAGAGTATTTAAGGAACAAAGAATGGTTAAATGCAGAGTGACTGGTCTGACAAGGAAAAAACAAAGTGTGAGTGAGATGAAGAATCAAAGGGTCAAATTCAAGGCTTGACATAGTATGTGATCTGCGCCCAGAGGATTACATGTCACAGACAGGGCTGCAATAGTTGGAAGACTGTAATGGAATGGACAAAATAACTATATTTCAACACTATGGTCCTCCTCTAACTTTAAAATAGGAGGCGCTCTGCTGCCTGTAAAAGGCAAAAAGTTAAAAAAAAAACCAAACCAAACAAAACAGATGTTTGTACAAGTAAATGATTTTAAGAAGGAAAACCAGCCTTTTTAAAATGAAACATACAGGAAAAAGACATGGTAAGATCCCTTTATTAAATGCTTACCATTCAAGTCCAGACTGTCGTAACCATTCACTCCATCAAAGTGGAGCTTGAGCTTATAAACTAACAAAAATATACACAACCTGTGCTCAGAACAAATTTTAAGCAATGACGTTATAAAATGCTGCAATAAAGCCGCTTTAAGAGAAAATTTGTAAAAGGGGTAGCCTTGCTCAGTTAAACTGCATAGGTACTGCTGTTTTTATGTTAATTTTATAAACGGTTCTTACATCTCTGTCCATTGAAATGGAAAAAAGGAGCTCTTTGTCTTGATGCTTCACAGAACTCAGATTGAACACAATACGGGAGTGATTTTGTCCTTCTGAAGATCCTAAAAGAGTCCACTTGCGTTTTCCAGATTGGGTCAAATCCCAGAGTAGCAGTTCTCCCCTGCAAAATTTAAAGTGTGTACTTCATTGTTCCCTTCAAAAGAATAATATAGGCTATATATAGATATATTACATGTATACACACTGCAAGTACAAGAGTAATACAGCTAGACACACATCCACCACGTGCTTACGCAGAGATACACACAGGCAAACACCACCCTACAAATGGTATCCATAGTTAACCACACTGAAAACTGACATGTCATTTTCTCCCAGTAGATGAGCAAACCCACAATTAGTACCATTAGCAGTCAATATTCAGTTAGATTATCAGACAAATAGTAGTTTTCTAGAAGTCTGAACTCCCACTTCAACTCTTTGCCTGTCTCTTCTCCAGTTATGCTGGGAAGGAAGGAGGAAGGGGGTGTCAATGTTTCCTACCCAGTTCTTCCTTAAGTATCAATAAATGAATCTGCAGTTACTGACAGTACCCAGGCTGCTGTGTGCCCTACTTACCCAAAACAGCTGGATACAATTTCTGTGGAACGACCAGAAGGCCAGTGAACAGTCAGCCAAATGCGCTCTTTAACAGCAGGATCAACAGCTCCACCTCTTCTCTTCGTGGGTGGCAACTTCAAAGTCATTACACCTACGGAACCAAGAGGGATCATCAGACCTAGTACATCAAAATTCTCTGAGAGAAAAAGTCGTCCTGTGAGTCTGAAGCTTTAAGTACGCTCTCCATGCTTTAAACCATCAAGTTAGCAAATGAAGGCTGCAGTTAGAGAAGAACTCTTCCACCATATTGTTATTGTTTATATCACATTATTAATCTTACTTACTTCTGCCTCTAGTGCAGCTCCATATTCGTATGGTCTGATCTTTGCTTCCTGAAGCCAGGTAACAACCTTTCTTCATGGCTGTGTCCTGTGTCAGCTCCCCATTTGGAACTTTGCCTTCCTCTGAAGGAACTACTGAATACCATTGAAGTCATGTTATTATACTTTAAAATTCAAAGCTTTCTAAAAATTAACAGAAAATATATTGCTCTGTATCAGAATATGCTTTAATTGAACTTTTGGTTGCTTTTGATCAGCTACTTACTGACTTTCTATGAATAAGGAATTCAATTCTCTAGAAGGACATTTACATGAACTAAAAATCACTTCATAAACTATTCATCATTTCTACATACCTTGGAGCTCATCTTGCCAAGCAGGTAACCTTTCTTCACCAGGCACAGGGCACCAGGCCAGACAATGTATTTCATCGTCATGGCCTCTTAGGCGATGAAGAACTTCTCTTTTCCTGCTAATATCAATTATAACCACCATGCCATCCTTGTAGCTAAAAATAGAGACTTAAATTAATGAAGAGATTCTTGGATCCTTGTGGAATAACATCTGACTCAATTCCGAGCTCTTCACCAGGATCACTATCTCTGTATTACAGACAGAGAAGCCAAATCACAAGCAGCAATGGGACTAGCAGACTAACGGTCAATGGGAGCTCCAGTATAGCACTGGTGTACCTGCAGCTGCCTTTTCAAGAAGTGCCACCAGTACATTTGGCTTCAAGAATGACACTAATTCATTACTAATACAGTTTTCAGAGACTTAAAAAACTACAGTGGCTTTTATACAAGGAAAGCTTTTCCCTTTACCACAAATCACTTTCATTCCTTCCCTCTTGTGTTCGTTCTCCTTCAAGAGAACTGCATCATTAAGTCTAAAGGGCTTTCATGTTCCTGCTCTGTTCAGYACAGTCTTGGGTATCTAAAGGACTGGAATTGCAGTGGTTGACAAAGACCTAGTCAAACTAAGAAATTCTCTTCAGATGAAGTAACCTATAATGCGACAAACTCAAGTCTAATTAAAAAATAACAGTTTTAAGAAACATCAAAGATTCAAACCAAACCCGGACCCTTACATTGTTACGCATTTCTATGTCTTGCAGGTCTACCAAATCTAAATGTTATTTCTGAATTGCTGTATACCAGAAGAAAAAAAAACCCTTACAATTGTGTAGCAAAAATTCACAATAAGCTTATTGCAGAAGAAGAATGGAAAAAAGGTAATGAATATTTACCCAAYTGCCACCAGGTTTTCATGGTGAGGAGAACAAGTGAGACAAAAAATTGTCCGAGGCTCTGGGAAGAACTGCTGGCTGTCACTTCTGTTATGCCAGTAACAAACAATTACACCTTTTTCATCACCAGATACAATCAAATCTTTCACAAGGGGTGACCAGTGCAACGCTGAGATGGTGTTCTGAAGAAAGAGAATTGAATACATTTAAAGCTGTCTTACACAGAATAACCTGCAAGTAGTCCCCAGCATCAGTTGAATTAGTTCTAAAGCCTGTCAGTTCTTTCGGGCTTTGGCACAATTGTGTATTTGCCAACATGCTGCCCTGAGTGACAGTAACTGTTCGAATGTATGTTCTTAGTCTGTCCTGTGTGGAACAGCAACTTGATGAAAAGATGAAAGCGAGCTGGGTTAAGTGGCAATGAGTACGCACTGCRAGCATACTCGCTTACTCAGGCTTTGATGGTAACCAACAGCTTATTAAGGTGATGTAACAACGCTGCAGACCTGAGGCTAGAATAAAAAGCTGGCCAGAAGCATTCAACGGTTTTAATTTCAGCGGGTTTGAAATTCACCTTTGGTTAAAGTAACATCAGCCTGCTTTGTGCTCAAGACCTAAAAAACCCGCCCCACCCTGTGAGTTCTCCCTGTCTCACCCTCTCCGTCCCCGCAGCGGTGGCTCCCGCCGGCACCCTACCTGGTGCAGGCTGTACTCCGCCACCGGGGCCAGGGCCTCCGTGTCCCAGATTTTGACGCTCCCGTCGTCGGAGCTGCTGGCGCAGAGGCTGCTCTGCCCGGGARAGGGGCAAAACGCGAACCCGGAGATCCTGTCCGTGTGCCCGATGAGCTCTCCTGCACCGACAGCAAAAGACCGCGACGGGACCTTCCGTGAGCGCACGGCACCTTCCGAAACCCGCCCCCCCCCGGGGCTCCCGCTGCCTCCCCGGCTCCCGGGGCTCCCACCGCCCCCCCCGGCCGCGAGCGGCGCACGGCGGCTGCCGGCGGAGGGGCGGCCCCGCGGGGCCAGGCCGCGCCTGTAAGAGGCGAGGGGCTGCGGGAGGGCCGCCGGCGGGCCCGGGGTCCCCGCAAGAGCGGGTCGTGGTAGTACCGTAAAACGCGGGTGCGGCGCCGCCGCCGACGTCCAGCAGGCAGACGCGGTGCCTCGCCGCGAAGCCGAAGAGGCGGCCATCGCTGCTGGCGTCGCTGCAGCGGCTGCTGTACCAGTTGGGCGAGGCGGGCAGCACCCGCACCCCCGCCRCTGCCGCCGCCGCCATCGCCCCGGGCCGCACCGCCTTCCCCACGCGCCCCGCCAGGCCGCCGCGGGCGCGGCCGCCAAGCGCCGCGCACGCCGTCGCAAACCGTCGCAAAGAAGGCGCCCCGCTGCGCGTGTGCTGAGAGCGCCTGCCGTGAAGCCAGGCGGGGAAGATGGCGGCGCGCTGGGCAGCCGGCGCGGGCAAGTCTGAGGGGACGGAGCGGAGCGCTGGTTTTGGGGGGGGGGTCTCGCCTGCTTTTTCCTTGCTCACTGTGCTGCTTCCTTGCAGGTGGTGCCTGGGTGTGCGGTCTCCTCCGCTGGGCGCGGCCGGAGAGGTGAGTCTGGCTTTGCCGTGGTCCTGGAGAAGGGCCATTCCGCCGGTGCCTCGGGCAGTGGGACTCGGGCCGCCGCGGTCGGGGAGTCTCCAGACCCGGAGACTCCCCGGGTCGTCTGGCTCGGCCTTCTCGCTGGCTTCTCGCCCTGCCCCGGAGCCGTGGGGAATCTCCATGCCTCTGTCTTTCTATGTACTTGGAGACTGGCATGATGGAGGCGTCTCTTTCTCTCCTGACCCCTTTCCATCGGGCATCCCGATTTCCTTCGGCTTTATGATGCAGGTCACAGTAACAACACTTCTATGACTGGAGTGKTGGAATGGGGGGATACAGACTCTTTAAGAAGGACAGGCAGGGGAAAGGAGGAGGGGGTGTCGTCCTCTACGCCAATGACCAGCTGGAGTGCATGGAGCTCTGCCTGGGGATGGATGAGGAGCTGACCGAGAGCTTATGKGTCAGGATTAAAGGGRGGGCAGGGACAGGTGACATTGTGGTGAGGGTCTGCTACAGGCCACCCGACCAGGAAGACCGAGTGGATGAGGCTGTGTAYAGAAAGGTGCAGCCTCACATTCATAAGCCCTGGTCCTCATGGAGGACTTTAGCCACCCCGATATCTGTTGGAGGGACAACATGGCAGGGCATAAGCAATCRGGGAGGTTCCTGGAATGYGTGGATGATAACTTCCTTCTCCAAGTGATAGAGGAGCCAACGAGGAGAGGTGCTATGCTGCACCTTGTTCTCACCAACAAGGAAGGGCTGGTGGGGAATGTGAAGCTTAAGGGCAGCCTTGGCTGCAGTGACCATGAAATGGTGGAATTCAAGATCCTGGAGGCACTGAGGAGGGCGCACAGCAAGCTCACTACCCTTGACTTCAGGAGAGCAGACTTTGGCCTCTTCAGGGATCTGCTTGGTAGAGTGCCATGGGTCAAAACCCTGGAGGGAAGAGGGGCCCAAGAAAACTGGTTAATATTCAAGGATCACTGCTTCCAAGCTCGGGAGCGATGCACCCCAACAAAAAGGAAATCGGGCAAAAACACCAGGGGGCCTGCAGGGATGAACAAGGAGCTCCTGGACACACTCAAACACAAAAAGGAAGCCTACAGAGGGTGGAAGCAAGGACAGGTAGCCTKGGAGGAATACAGAGAAATTGTCTGAGTGGCCAGGGACCAGGTTAGGAAAGCTAAAGCCCTGATAAAATTAAATCTGGCCAGGGACRTCAAGGGCAACAAGARAAGTTTCTATAGGTACATCGGGGATAAAAGGAAGACTAGGGAAAATGCGGGCCCCCTCTGTAACGAAATGGGAGACCTGGTTACCCAGGACACAGAGAAGGCGGAGATATTCAGCGACTTTTTTTGCCTTGGTCTTCACCGGCAAGTACTCGAGCCTCACTGCCCAAGCCGCAAAAGGCAAAGGAGAGGACTGGGAGAATGAAGTGCTGCCCACTGTAGGAGAAGATCAGGTTCGAGACCATCTGAGGAACCTGAAGCTGCACAAGTCCATGGGACCCGATGAGAACCATCTGTGGGTCCTGAAGGAACTGGTGGATGAAGTTGCTAAGCCACTATCCATCATATTTGAGAAGTCGTGGCAGTCTGGTGAAGTTCCTGCTGACTGGAAAAGGGGAAACATAACCCCAATTTTTAAAAAGGGAAAAAAGGAAGACCTGGGGAACTAYAGGCCAGTCAGTCTCACCTCTGTGCCTGGGAAGATCACGGAATAGATCCTCCTAGAAACTATACTAAGCACATGGAGGACAGGGAGGTGATTCGAGACAGCCAGCATGGCTTCACCAAGGGCTAGTCRTGCCTGACCAACCTAGTGGCCTTCTGTGATGGAGTGACTACATCAGTGGACATGGGAAGGGCTACTGCTGTTGTCTGTCTGGACCTCTGTAAGGCCTTTGACACGGTCGCCCACAACATCCTTCTCTCTAAACTGGAGAGGWATGGATTTGATGGGTGGACTGTCCGGTGGGTGAGGAATTGGTTGGATGGACACATCCAGAGGGTAGTGGTCAACGGCTCARTGTCCAGATGGAGATTGGTGATGAGTGGTGTCCTGCAGGGATCCGTACTGGGACCAGTACTGTTTAATATCTTCATCAGTGACATAGACAGTGGGATCGAGTGCACCCTCAGCAAGTTGGCAGATGACACCAAGCTGTGGTGTGGTCAACACACCTGAGGGATGGGATGCCATSCAGAGGGACCTGGACAAGCTCGAGAAGTGGGCCCGTGTGAACCTCGTGAGGTTCAACAAGGCCAAGTGGAAGGTCCTGCACCTGGGCTGGGGCAACCCCCGCTATCAAAACAGGCTGGGGGATGAAGGGATTGAGAGCAGCCCTGCCGAGAAGGACTTGGAGGTACTGGTGGATGAAAAGCTGGACATGAASCGACAGTGTGTGCTCGCAGCCCAGAAGGCCAACCCTATCCTGGGCTGCATCAAAAGCAGTGTGGCCAGCAGGTCAAGGGAGATGATTCTGCCCCTCTGCTCTGGTGAGAGCCCCCCTGCAGTCCTGCGTCCAGTTCTGGGGTCTTTAGCACAGGAAAGACATGGACCTGTGGGAGCGGGTCCAGAGGAGGGCCACAAAAATGATCAGGAGGATGGAACGCCTCTCCTGTGAAGAAAGGCTGGGAGAGTTGGGGTTGTTCAGCCTGGAGAAGAGAARGCTCCAGGGAGACCTTGCTGCGGCCTTTCAGTACTTAAAGGGGGCTTATAAGAAAGATGGYRGCAGACTCTTTAGYAGGGCCTGTTGYGACAGGACAAGGAGGAATGGTTTTAAACTAAAAGAGAGTAGATTCAGACTAGATATAAGRAAGAAATTTTTTACAATGAGAGTGGTGAAACACTGGCACAGGTTGCCCAGAGAGGTGGTAGATGCCCCATCCCTGGAAACATTCAAGGTGAAGCTGGACGGGGCTCTGAGCAACCTGATCTAGTTGCAGATGTCCCTGCTCACTGCAGGGGGGGGGTTGGACTAGGTGACCTTTAAAGGTCCCTTCCAACCCAAACTATTCTATGATTCTATGAACATAGTACCTGTTGCTCCCCCCTGTGTTCTCCCCAGTCATTGGTCTTCTGTAGTTGCTGGTCTTTCCCCTCAGTGTGGAGGAATGGCAAAGTTGTGCTGGGGGAGCATTGGTCACTGCTGACTGTATCCCTGACTTCAGAAGAAGGGCTGTTGTGGATTCTCAAAGTGCAGAGCTTTGGTCTCTGCTAGAGCCTGTGGAGGTAAATTGCAGAGACCTGTGTCACTGAAGGGAGAAGAAATAGGCTTGTGTTGCCTGTGCTTTGCTTACTGCCTTGCAGTTGAACAGTTATGTGCTAATCACATGTTTTACTCAGTTCTTCTAGTCTGTATGTCTCCCACTTAGTGCTTATGCATGGTTCTTTCTAGAAAGGTGCTCGGCTTTTTTCTTTCCTGTTGCCCTTGCTTACCCATATATAATACACTTTTGTTTGTTGCTTATCACTGTTTTCTTTTGCTTACAATGTATTTGTGTCCTCTTTCTTTTCCTAAAGTTACGATAGTTGCTCTTCGCATGAGATTGGATTAGCTTAAGATAGAGGGAATTCTTAGAGATTCCTTAGTTTGTCATTAGAATACATTAGAAATGTATTAATGTGTTCTTCTAATACCAGGAAGACAGTACTTAATTCATTATAGCTTAAGTTGTTAAATTGCAAAATGATATTCTGTGCTTGTCATATGTTTTCCTGTATTAGTCAATGATATTATGTCTGGTGATGATGAATTGTTGTCTTGATGAGTAAAATTTTAAAGTATTAAGCAAATAAACCAGCTTTGGTAAATATATGAAAAAATATTCCGTAACATTTAAATTTATATGTTATGCTACCCCCTGATGATAGCAAGTGAAAACTTTCTAAGGTGTACAATGTCCTCTTGAAACTAATCAACGTGTTCTGTTTGCCAGTCGTTTTTAAAATGCTTTGTACAGTTTGGCTACCCCCGCAAAGCCGTTCAGGCCTTAATAAAACTCACAGTATCTGGTCTTGAACTCRTCTGTTTCTTGTAGCTATGAGTGGCTGCTCAGTACTGCTTTATCTAGTCAGCAGGGGGCAAAATGTAGCTTGTTTTTTTCTGAATCTGAGGTGAGTGAACTGACTGAAAACTAGAGTTTTTTTGCCATCAGCTGTTTTATATTGACCTGGTGGCATTTTGAAAGTAGTTTAGAATATGTACCCTTTCAAATACCAGAAGGGATGAGTATTTATAAACTTCTAATACTTTTTTGGTACTCGGTCCCTTGAAAAACTAGCAATTTTTTCTGCTAAAATTTTTGTTGGTAAGAGTTGTTGGTAAGTGTTGGCTACTCTTGGAAAAGATATAAATTGTTTGCGTGAGTAATGAACCCCACATAAGAACAAAGAGRTGATTGTGTCTTTAAGTGTCCCCAGATCATCACACAATGTGGATTCTCATGCTATACAAGTGTGAATTATGGTTCATGGTTTGCTTTAGGAAGCCTAAAGCTTCTCGTTGAATTAAAAAGCCCTTTCAACGTAAACTGGAGAGGATTTGAACAGTTTTATTTTGTGAGTAGTCAAATGTGTGAGTTCTCTTTATCAAGACAGGTAAGTTCACAATTTTCCAGATAAACTGGGCAGGGACAAAGAACTCTTGTGTTCAGCAGCAAAGACTGTGGTCTTATCTTGCAGGTGGCTAGCATCCAGTAGCCTTTTTCCTTTGTCATGCATCCACACAAGCACATCTCTGCAGGACTTTGGGAAGTGGGAGAAAAAGAACAGGATTGTTTACCCTCCGCAGCTGCCCGGAGAACCTCGCAGACCAGCTGTAAGGATACACCTGTGAATTTCCTTACCTGTTTAGGTTTAGTAGTTTCTGAGCAGGTTGTCACTGTCTCTGGGTGACTCTACAAGGCATTAGTTTGATAGCTTATTCATTTGATATTTAAGATTTTAGTCAGTTTGTCATATTTATATTGTAAAAGTTAACATCGCTTTGAATGTTTTCCATTTCTAAATTATATTGGAGCTTCAAGTTGCTTGTAGCTGATCACCTACTTAATATGTGATGTGAACTGCAGAGGTGCCATCCTCTGTGGAAGTCTCTGAACTACAAGGAGGTAGAAGTTACCAAGGATGTAGCATTATACACTTGTTCTGTTTGTACTGACAGTAAATAACTAGAGAAGAACGTGATTGTGTTGTTGCTTCTGTGCACAAGGATATACATGTAACTTTCCTTGACTAGTGGAACTAGTGGTGCCTGTTTGATGTAGGTACAATAGAGTGCACAGTCTTTTCATGTCTTAATTTCTCTGCGTTATAGTTTCTCTGAGGTCTGATAATGTGTTGTCTCTTGCTGTGGCCTCCCTTTAATGAAGCTATTCAGAGGTTGTTTTCTGTCGTAGTGGTTGCAATGGACTGAGAGGTCCTAAAGTTAGGTGGGGAGGGACATGGGAGTCAGATGTGGCATATGATTGCAGAAGTGTTTTTTTTCTTAGGAGACCATTTTATACTGTACAGTGGGGTTGTTTCTTCAGTCTGTTGCACAATAACTTGTGTTTTACTAAACCATAAACTGAAGCAAAGAATCTAAAATCCTTTTGTTACCTGTATGCGCAGTGTAGGGCCTTCTGCTGGCCGTTCAAGACAACTTTGGGAAAAGTCACCATAAGTAACATGGTCAATTTTTTTAAATGCAGTCATAACAGATTAGTTTTTGATAACAGGAGGTTTATGCCTGTTTCTCCCTGTCCCCTCTTATGGACCATTTTATAACTGGGACATACAGTTAAGTGTGAACTGAAGCAAGCCTCTTAAATTAAGTTACGCATGAAAGCTAAGTGGTGTGTATTTGCTCACTGAAGGGACTAATCAGTGCCACTTTCTCTACACCACAGCCTGGGAGAATTTTAGGTGAATTCTTCAGTATTTCCTCACTCAAAAGAACTGGTATTTTGGAATTCCATTTTTGTAATTGTTCTTCACTGGGAATTAATGTGTTTTGGCCTCTGTTAGGCATACTGCTCAGCGAAGTGAAGTATTTGCACCTCAAAAGAATAGGGTTGTTTGTTTTTTTTTTTACGTGTGCTTTTGTGGGCCGTGAGCATTTATCATTTCTGTGAACATTATGGCCTAGGATGGAGAAATACATGCTGTGGACTGTGCTGACTAACGCAATGTATGTGAAAATGCAGTTGTCGGCCAACTTGCTTATTAAATCAGTTTTTACCTGTTCATAAAGAATGCCATCTCTTTCAAATTTGTATTGATGTTAAATTTTACTAGCTAGTTTTAGTCCCTGTTGGTACAGTAATAATGTTAAATGGGTCTTTGGAGATAGCTCTTCATGCCAATCAAACTTGAAACCCTCTTCACTTCTGAAGAGCTAATTAAGTTCATTCTGGTAATATTGTTTAGTTGCTATCCCAGTAAGTTGACTTGACAGCAGAGTAATGTTTTTAAGACTGAATGGGCATGTCAGTCTTAGATTGCTTCAAAAGGTGGGGAGGAGAAAAGGAAAAGATGATGAAAAAATCTTGTGATTATCCTTTTCAGGGACTTGTTTATAAACTAATTCTCATAAGATTGCATTAAATTTTTCTGTGTGCTAGCTACTTTTTTTTGTAATGCTTTCAGTTTCAAATGTCAAAGGTATGCCTGATTTGGTATATTCACAGTATAGTAGGGGGAGTCGTACTTATTTTATTCCTAGTAAGAATATAGATTGTGGAGCAGACACGTGTGGTCCGTTCTTGTTTTCACAGCAAAATTACTGGTCCTCTAACTTTTTTTTGCACCTAGGAAATATATCACTGTCGGAGGGAAATAAAATACAGCAAAGATAAGATGTGGTATCTGGCAAAACTGGTAAGCAAAAAGTACTTTGTACTGTATTTGTTAGAATGCAAAATTTTAATTGCTGTATTTACCTTAACAGCCTAGTTCAATCACAGTCTAATCAGCATCTTCATAATAGAGTCCTGGGGAAGAGCATGCATCTGTGCAAGCGAAGAGTTGTTTGTAGTTTGGTTTAGCTGCTTTATCCTAGTATGCTCTCAAATGTGTACTCAGGATCATATGCAGATTATGCACTGTGGAAGAATTTTCGTGTTGGTTTCTGCCTAATAGTAGATGGCAGGGGGAACTTGGAAGGATAGTAATGGGCTGTTTTTCTCTTTAAGGAAAAAAAATACTGAATGTTTTATCAAGATTTGTTCAATATTTAGCTCAGAAGTTCTGTATGTAAGATATTACATTGAAGAAATGTTAATTAAGGAAACTGAAGTTTTTTGATTTGCTCTTTATAATGGCAGAATAATTTAAATACTGTCTTCTGGAATAAGAGAAGGGCAATACTCGTAATTGCAGAAGTTAACTTTAACACTTGGATTGCAGATAAAAGGAATGTCCATTGATCAGGCTCTTGCTCAGCTGGAATTTAATGATAAAAAGGGAGCAAAGGTGATCAAAGAGGTATGTAGTAGTATTCTTTAACACTCCTAGTTTCAAGAAAACTTTATAATCAATATCTATTGCCAAAAATTTGGAGATGTTTCTGTTTCTATGTTTCCTATGTTTCTATTAAGCCTGTTGGGAGCACATTCAAACAACATATCTTTGTAGCAGTCATGTAATGGTCACTTGTGCTGGCTGTTTTAACTTGTAATGACAATAAATTACRTGTGGGTACCCTCTCTAACAATGCTTGGTCTTAAGTTCATGGTAAATAATGCAGAATCCTTGTCACTAACGGCTGCTACATCTGTGTGCTTTGATTCTTAAAATCGTTAGAGATGAAGGATGTCATCAGGGAAAGGATGGAGTTCTGTGAAGGCATGAAAGCTTTTCATACACTGTAGTTGTTAGGAGTTTCAAATTACTCATTTTTGTAGCCAAAGCATTGATTTCTAGCATAATAATGAAAAAGTAGTATCCTGTATTAGCTGAAAATACCGAATGGCCTAAGTTCATTTGCCCACCTTGGAATTTGTTTCTAGTCTGATGCCTAATTAGACAAAGGTACGTGAATGGAAGGCTGACAGATGCTGGTGGGAACCATCTTTTCCACTCCTTTCCTCCCAAGAAAATGTAATAAAGTTGTCCTGAAGCTTTTCAGTCTGTATGCAAAGAACATGCCTATGTAAAAGACGTCTGTCTTTTAACAATTTTGATCTCTATAGAATACTTTTTGTGTAACTGACTTAAACTTGCAATTTCTTCCATGTTATCTAGAGATAAGAAGTAGCATTGCTTAAATTCCTAATCGGAAGTAGCATTGCTTAAAGTCCTACTCAGTATTTCCATTTCTTTTCCTTTTGTTACAGGTTCTGTTAGAAGCTCAGGAAATGGCCGTAAGAAATCACAATGTGGAATTCAAATCAAATTTACATATAGGTACATTTTTTTCTTATTTTAGTGCGGAAAAATGTCATCCTACCCTACGAAAAAGTTTTATCCTTAATAAGGTTTTGTTGCTTCAAGTAAGTAGAAATTAATAGAGTATAGTTTCTGGTAAACTTAAAGGCACGTGCTTCTGACTCGCAGCACAACTGAAGTTAGTGCGGTTGATGAGCCTTCAGCCATCATTTTGTTATAGTTGGTGTCTGACTCGTGTTCTTCTGGCATCTCCTGGATGCGTTGTTTTTAAGATGCATTCATCTGAGAATGGGGTTTCGGCTCCCTATGTGGAAAGAGAAAGTCCTGAAGGGAAAGATGCCTGACATGTTTATGAAAGACTAGACAACAAAAAGTAAATTACTATTATTTTTTAATGTTGCCAGTGAACATAGATGCTGGAAGCTTTGTCCGTGGCTAGTACTACTAGCTTTGCAGGATAGGAATCTAAACTTCTGTTAGAAACAGTATAAAAGTAAATGAATATTGATAGTAGACTTCTTAAAAAGGCTTTGTTATAGATGATTACAGGATAAGCTTGTAATAACTACAGCACTTTCCTGCCTAGAAAAATGTTAGAGAAATGTTTACTTGTAGGTGTTTTTAGGCCCAAAGAAAAAAAATTCCCGTTTTGCCAAATATGGTATAAATGTTATTAAGCTGACCTCATAAGCTTAAAGTAACCTGGATTGTAGAGCAGATTTGATTAGAATTCTTTGGAGCCTTCCAGGCCTCTGCCATAAGAAGGTTTATCTGCTAGTGCAGGACTGGATGTATAGATAATGAAAATACCTGTGATGAATGCACTAAAGGGAGAAAGGAGGGAAAATGAAGTCTATAAGACTTCTACAGGAATTCATGAGACAAACTGCTGAAAAGCAATTGAATTAATACCACATTCATAAGAGCTATATAATCTAGTAAGTGCTCAGTGTAGCTTCCTTTGGATTTGTCCTTTACTATATATTTATCTTTGCATGCATGCTTTCTAAATTCACCTTTTTTGTGCTCCTGAAGAATGTTAATTCAACTCACAGGTTCCTCTATAGCAGTAATCTGCTAAATGTAATAGAAGAAAGATGGAGGAGACAATCCCAAATAGAATTAACTTTTCATATACAGTCATGAAAAATACACTGACAAGACAGTGTTTCAGTTGCAGATGTGTAGTAGTTTATTCTTGACTGAATAGTCTTCTCTCCCCCCCTGCCTTTTTCCTTCAGCTGAGTCAATGACGGGCAGAGGCCGCTATGTGAAGCGGATTCGTTACCATGGCAAAGGCATGTTTGGTGTCATGAAAATCGTCAGGTGCCATTACTTTGTGAAGTTGGTGGAAGGTCCTCCTCCTCCTCCAGAGCCACCAAGGACTGGTTTTGACCAAGCAAAAGAATATGTGCAGCAGCTGCGAAGTAGAACCCTTGTTAATACACTGTGACAAACTTTTGTGACTATATAGGTATTTCTTGTTTGACAATGTAATTATGTAAGAGAATAATTAAAATCCTGTTTTAGTTATATCTTTGGTGCTGCTGAAGCTGGATGATGCAAGAATGATCATAAGCTTTTTTATTATTTGTCAAGCCATAAGTATGGAAAAATCTTGGAAAAGCAGCAACAGGTGTTATTTTTTTTGAGTTACTTGGACCACAGCATTCACTCTACCCTGGACTATCAAATCTAGAACATACGGTGCCATTATAAAGCTTGTAAGGAACTGTGTTAGCCTCAAATTCATGCAGCTGTCTCTTTGTTATATATGGTTGGGTCTTTTATTGTAAAAATATGTGCTTGACAGTCATGTTGCAAGATCAAGACTTGGACTAAAATTACTAAGATTTGACACCCTAAGGTAGCTACAACAGTGGAACAAAACAAGCAACAATAGTAGTTGAGATTATCAGGCATCAATTTATGGTTTCTTTATCTGGGCCATAATGCTCTTTCCTTACAGCCTCTGTAGTGCATCTTAGGCATTGTGTTTGGGAGTGGGGAATGAAAAAATCGTTTAAAGGTCAGGTTTTGACAGTCGGTAGGTGGCAATGTTTAGTTTGTCAGAGAGGGAAGCGGCAGTGAAAACTTACTGCATGTTCTTGGTTCTGACCGTGGGATAGTCTGATATGTGCATGGAGTTCAGGCTGTTCTCTGTGGAAACTCTGTATGGGTAACAGGCACAGTATGGAGAAAACCTTATCTTGGTGAAGAGTGAACTAATTCTGCACTGTCTGGAAACAAATTGCTTTTGTAATGTTGAGGCAAGTAAAATGCTCAGTGGATTTAATACGGAATGCCTTGTTGCTTATACAGATCAGGCTTTCAGTTCTCTGAAAACAATCCCATTTTTATCATTACTTTGAAGAGAAAAAGACTGAGGTCAGTAGGGGGAATCTCATTTCACCCAGTCAAGCTTTAAACTCATGTCCAGAGATCATGAACATCAGCCTAAAAAGAGAATGAGTAGTTGCCTATTTCTGCAAGAGTCTGATATTTAGACCTTTTTTTTCCATTCTGGGAACATTAGAATGGGAGATAGACTGCTTAACTCATTTGGGTCTTTTTACCACACCAACTAGTGGTAGCCTTTCTTACATRTGTTTACTTTGATCAGTACTTGAATGATGGCAAAGGGACAGTTCCTATAAGCAAACAAATTATCTTTGTTGTCTTAATGAAGGYGGCATACAGCTGTTTCTTTTGGCTRCCAAAGAAAGGGYCTCATGATCTTAAAAGAGTGTTAGTGGATTGTGAAGTTACACAAGACTTACATGCATGGCTCARTACCATTAATGGGTGCTTATTTTCAGTCTGTTTTTCTGCAGTGCACTTACAGATGCATTACTTGGTTTAAAGCCACGATTTAGTAACTTTTGTCTGAAAGGTATGTTCCTGGTAAAACTCTCTATCTCTGTACTCGCTGATGTGTGTTTGAAGAACTGTTTCTGGTGTGCTATGATAAACAGCTGTGCTTTGCTCTGCCAGCTGCCGTTAAACTCTTTTGTCATACTGAATCTCTTACAAGTTGTAGCAAACTTGACTGACTTGATCTTTTTGAGGGTCAGTGATCTGGGAGAAGACTAAGGAATCGCAAAATAATCCAAGCTTAATAAGCACTTGTCATCTAAGCATATAAAACCTGGCTTCCAGATATTTTATTCCAGTAYCTGGTTTTCCTGCATGCTGTAGATTTCCCTTCGTATCCCTTCTGGACCTGCAGACAAGGTTGTATCCTTATAGATATCATTGCTCTAGTTATGAATCTGCAGATGGGGGAGAGAAATGAGAATGTGGCTGATGTCTTTGCTAGCTTCTTTATGATGCAGCAGGTGGCCCTGACACTCCTTTAAACAAACAGACCTGGGCTTTTAAAATTTTTCAGTCAAAAAGCAAGGTTGTTGCTTGTCATTCTTGTTTTCTTTCTTAAAACAGTAAGTGGGAAGACTCTGACATGCTTTTCAGCATTCCTCTTATTCCTTAGTACCCTTTTCTGCCTTCTTAAAGATGCGTAACCCATAGTGGATCCTTACGCTGTTGGCTAAGAAAGCTCCACAGCCGTGGCTGTAACAGTACAATGATGGGAGATTGGTGAGATGAGGGGCTTGAACTGGCTCGATCCCTGCCTTTCACTGGTGGGACGGTAAGAGTGTCTGGAGTGGTTTCTGTGATGGGTGCATCAGAAAGAACATTGGCATGGGAACCTGCCTGAACCTTTTTAAAATTCAGTAAGATCTAGTGATAAAGCTTTATACTGTCAATTCTATATATAAATAAAATTTGGGGGTTTTGATTCTATTGTGCTTTCTTGGTAATTAGTACATCTACACTTCAGTTAGATATTTGGTATGGATTCAGATAGAAAATTCCACGCTAACTGCAACAAGTCTTTACCGGAAGATCATTTATTACTGTGACCTCCAATAAAAGAACATTCTTAAATGAGCCATCACCAGAGGGGAGAGGGAGAGGCACCTAGGCCTCTACTTGATGCTAATTATATTAGTAACGTCTGGGGGCACTGTAAACTCACCACTTGTGTGTGTATGTATATGCTGATGTTACAGAAATTGGAGAAGGAGCAAGTATGCGTGAAGGTGTAGTAAGGCTTCAGGGAAATCTGAAGAGAGCAGAACTGTGAGCTGTGCTCAGCAATGTGAGATTTAATTGAGGAAAACTTAAAAACCTGCTGTTGGGCTTGTTCATAAACATTTTAAAGTATTCAGTGAGAAAGTCAAAGTACTTTTGTCAGACAGCCTGATGTCTTTTTGGATGTGGTTTTTTTTCCTTTTTAAAACTGGGCAGTTATTGAGGAGGTACTTGCATCAAAGGTAGAGTTAGGAAAGACTCATGAATATGGTTATAAAGTGATCATCAGCCTTTTTGAAAACATGGAARATACAGGAAGATATGTGTGAGTGTGATAGGCAATGACTGGACAGTTAGAGATCCCTGATTCTGGTCAGGTCCGTACTGGAAAACGGGCTGTRCTGGTGAGATGGACAGTGTTAGGGCTCGGGTGGTACCTGGGCGCAGACAGGCACGTTCTGCCCAGGGCTGCAGCTGTGTGGCTGTACCTGGCCTGAACTTGACTAGACCAAGGTCGCGCAGCGGCGCATCTTCTCATTACCCCTCTGTGCACAAACGGGAGGTGCGTAAGCGTACTGCCACCTCCGCGTTGCGGAGGTGCTTGGGAGCTCCTTCAGTCGCTGCAGAGAAGGAACAATAGGAATCACTGTTCCCTTTCTGCCAGTCCCTATGAAAATCCACTGGTGGGATGCTGGAAAGTCATCTGCAAACAGAATTCTCCTTTAAATAGAAATAAGGTTACTCCTAATATCCTCAGTGAACCACAGAAATAGTGTGACATTCTTCACCATGTGAGCTATAGTTCTGCTGAAAATGCCCCATTTCTAGCTTTTCAAAGAACAAGCCTTTATTGCTGAATGACATCTATCCAGCTGCACTTCAGCCATGTAATTTAAAATAATTACTAATTAAACAAAATAAAGAGACTGTAATAGCAATAATAATCACACAAGTTACTGTTTGCTGCAGCCTTACCTAGGGAAAATAGCTTGAAAGGAGGGGAAAGTTCCAGGAACTGACTTTTGAGTGCTTAGACTGAAATAAGGAACAAGATCTCTCTTCGGAGTAGTCGGCAAATGCAGAGCTAATTTTGTATTTGCTCTATAACATCAACACTCTCTTCTGGTTTCAGGGAAGTTGCACCTAATATAGAGGGCAGGCTGCCATTGACGAGAACGAGCCAAGGAGAGTGTAACTTTACATTGCGTAAATCAGGCATCCACCTCAGAGTATTAGCTGAGGAAATTAATCTGAAAGTCTGTGTAATACACTTGAACAGCGCATTCTTGAAACTAAAGACAAAACGTGGGGCAGAGCATCTGAATAACTACCATATCTGTGGGTGCTACTTCTGTGTATTGCACAGTAGTACAGCCATCAAGTTTTCTGTGGTAAAATTAATTTCGTCATATCTGAACCTAGATTCACTCCCTTTTTCTTTCCTCCAAAAATAATGAAACGGAGGCTTAAACCACATTTGTATTCATGTGATATCTTTATTTTAAATTAGCTCGGAGTTGGGACCATTGTCAACGCTGCATCAAGTCACCTGTGTCTTTGTCTAACAACGTTGGAAATCCAGCCACCTCTGTGGTAGCCTGTACTAATGCTGTGCTGCTCTCCCGATGACAGCTTCTTGCAAAGGCCAGCCTGGRCCTCCCAAGCTGTACTCTTTTGTCCTCGTCCGTTGTTCTATTGCCTGGTGCTACCGAGAAGTGGTTGACTCTGTCACGTTGTAACTCTCCTGTTGCTCTCACATCACCCTGCTAGCCACCTTTTTGGCAGGATGAACAAGCCCAGCTTCAACCTCTCATAGATCTAGTTCTCTAGACCTTGTGCTGTGCCCTCTCCAGTTTTCCCATCTCTGTTGTAGTGGTGGACCTAAAACCAGACTCCGTGTTCCAGGTACAGCTTCACCAGCACTGATGAGAGGGAGATAACTTCCTTCGGTCTGCTGGTCACGTTTTTAATGGAGCCAAGTATGCAGTTTGCTGTATCTGTGATGAGAGCATGTTGTTGGCTCACATTCAGCCTGATGTTCATGCAACTCCCAGGTGGTTTTTAGGTTGCTCATCAGAATTGCAGTAAGTACCTGTGGCACCTGTGTTCCAGCTCTCATTGCTTTTCTGTATACACTAATGAGGACTCCTTTACCACTATGAAATTGTTTTGTTATGTGGATGATATTTTTCTTTCCTAATAGAAAAGTTGCAAAACAGTTTTCTGGCTTCTGTTATTAATCAAACTCTTAGTCTAGCTAAGAGTGGAGTAGAGGCATTTGTACATGCTATTGTAAACTCCATCAATGTATGCAGGTCATAAGCAGTGAAATGTGTCTACATCTCTCCTATTGATTATCTCCTTCAGAGCAAGACAAACATAGGTCCTTACTGTATGCTGGCCATGTAAATTAAAACTTTAGTTAAATGAAACCAGCGTGGACTGTGAGGTGTACTGCACTGGGCCATTAAGTGATTGCTGTTCAAAACCAGCTCTTCTAGATGCCCCTGATTCCTTGCCTTCTCTTTTCCCCACTTAAAATTCCCAATAGTGCATTAAGATGAACTCAGTAGTTAGTAAATTTTCCCCTGTGTAGTTTACAAGCTCAAGGTTATGGGCCAGAACCAGTAGTGTCATGCTATAAATCGGGTGTAATGGAACCGCTTGAGAGAGTGCACAGAAGTCCTACTCCCCCTCACACGGTGTGCGTCCTAAAACTCTGAAGGTAGAGTTGGCACAAACCCAGAAACCCCCGCAAATGGCTGATTAAATCATTAATAATGAGCCTCGTCCTGCTACCCTCTCTCTTCTGGAGCTTGAATTCCCTGAATCATTCCAGTACAGCAAGGTGTACTGGAAAATTCTTAAAAGTGCTGCAAATCAGAAAAGACAGAAGTTTTCACCAGAAAGAGGATGTAGCTGAACCCCACTGTGGTGCCCAGTGGAGGTGGGACACCTGCCCTGTAGTTCTCCTTCCAGCAACTAAATGCTTTTTGTCAATGTGCTGTATCATAACTCACATGGCTTCAGCCTTCCGCTACTCCTTGTAGTTCTGGTTCTCTCCACTGGCTTAAAAAGTCCTTTTCTGTTTCATTGAGGCCTGAAATGCATCACTAGTTCAGTGAGTCTGAACGTTGGACTGTCTAAAGAAGAACTTGGCTGCACAGGCAGGGGAAGGCAGTTCTGCGTTTGCAGCCAGGCTCCTCCCAGCAGGACGGGGCTCAGGGTTTTAGCTGGGTTAGTATTGTGGCTGAAGGCCACCTGGGTGGGTTCGTGTTCTGTCAGCTCGGGGCACGGGCAGAAGCAACCTGCAACGGCCTGTGCTGTGGCAGAGGTGCCCTGAGTTGGAGCCTGTAACGTGGTTCTTGAGAGAAAAAGACAAGCTGGAGATACCGAACCGTGAGCTGGAAAGGTTCAATCACCAGGGATGACTTATAGAGCTTGTATTATAGTAGTGGAAGAACTATGTTATAATAGTATATCCACGCATATGCTCTAGCTATGTTTTGTCTGCCCTGTCCGTGTGAATTGGGGAAGCCACCCAAGATCCCTGGTGGTAGCAACCTCTTTTAAATAACACTGTTGCTAAGTTTCATCCTGAGTGTGCCCAGGGCCTTAGGTAAATGTAGAAATGTGGTTGCAGACAGTTGAATGAGGGAAGACAAATGGCACCTTCTCGACTGARACATAGCTGGAGAAATTTGTGTGTGAAACAACTGGAACTGTGGAGCCCTTAGAAGGRGAAGGTGATTTCCAAAGTCAGTGAAGGGTAGGGACAAAATGATGTGGAACTTGGGTTTACCTTGGGCTGACTGGAGTCAAGAATAAGGGTCAGAAGTCTGGTGCAGTTACACCTCTCTTACCTACAAAAGTCGGTGAACATTTTGGTCCGAGACCAAGGCAATACCAACTAAACTATTGRCTAAGTAGCTAGCAATGTCTGGGTTTGTCTCTAGTACGTCACATTTCAAAGCAGAGATTCCCACGTGTGTTCGTCAAGCCCTAGATATTTCACAGATAMTCTTCATTTGTCTTTTGCTTTTATTATCTATCTCTTTTGGGGGCTATGCTCACTACTTTAGTAGGGATGAATGCTTGGAAAGCAATTATTGTTCACCTTCTCCATCTGTTCTGATGCTGGATATGCCTGTCTTTTTGAAATCTTTCAGAATCTGTGCTGGGAATGCATTTCTCTTCCAGTACTGAGAGATTTGTATTTTTAATGGGTATTTGTTTTATCTATCACATGCTAAATTTATTCACTTGATAATCTCTCAGCAACACAGGCCRTCTTCTCATGTCCTGATCTAGCATGCAGGGATTTTATTCATTTAACAGTTTGGCTTTTGGATGAGATGATAGCCATTGGAGGTAAATCCTGCAGCGTGCTGAGTATGCTCAACACCACCAGAACTGAGAGCAGCAGTAACTTGCAGGGAGCCTGCAGCATCTTTCAGGGTTTTGCTCTTAGAAGCTTTCTTTACACATGAAGTATATGAATAAATTACTGTGTGGTGCATGTCTTTCCTTCCTAGACCATATCCTTCTTTAATATGATTCTCTCTGGTAAGTGAGACTTCTTCATGAAATTTTTGCAATGACTGCCTGTGCTCAGTTAACCCCTTTTGGGTCTCTTAGGAGTTCTTTTCTATGTCCATCTTCTCTGATACAAAATAAAGTAATCCTTCCTTCTTCAAGGTGTGCTTTGTTAAAGTTAGTTGGAAAATGASGGGGGAAAAGCAAACAAAAATACTTTCATGAAGTGACACACCTACCCCACTCYAGCACAGTACAATAAACTTAGTATMATTGTCCTTGAATGCAAGACATTCACATTTCTATCTACAGCAGGAAAAAACAACAGGTCTTTTTCTTGTTCTCTGACACAGAAGCTTCCAACTTATTACTACTTTAAGAAAAAAAAAACAACTTAATTCAGATCGTTTATCAGACAGCATAGTATCTTCATTTCTTAAAAGTAGRTTTGAGATGTTGTATTTGTTCCTGATAGAATCTTGTCTCCAATGATTCCTAGGTTTCAGAAGGAGGCTAATAATACATTTTCCTGATACGGTGCCTGGGATAGCAGGGGAATAGGGGTGATGACCCAGGGGTGCATCATATACCTACAAGGTGAAATGCAACAGCAGCCCCAGCAGTAGACAGTTCCTTGGCACAGCTGCGACTTTGGCAAGCCAACATATTCGTGGCACTGACAGCGTAAACATTTTGTGGCAACTGTGCAAAGCAGGCAGCCAATTATTTTACTAATGATTGCTTCTCAGTGCTCTCCTCCTTCATCTGCCCTAGAGAGGAAAACTTTCTCCCCTGTACTCTATTCTCTTGGATAATGGCATAAATGGATTCTTTCTGTAAAAATGCGGTGCTAACACTGCGGTAGTCTGTGCTGTGTGGGACTCAGCTATGTAATTACATTCCTCCTSTGAGTTCCCTCCTTTTCCAGACTTTATTTGTAGATCCTGTCCGTGACTGCGCTAACTGTGGCAGGGAAAGTCTGAGCGCTTGCATCTCCGCTGACTCCTCTCTGAGCTGTTCAACTGCTTCCTGTTAACCAAAGTGATAGAAGAGTTAATGCTTCCAGAGCATTCCTAAAATTCTCCTCCTGATGATGCTCTCAGTGAGAACTTTGCATAAGCGGGTGGTGACCTTCTGCTGACTCGCTTGCACAGCTGGTCCAGGTTGACTCCAGTAGTTTCAACTGAGGAACATAAAAAAAGGGTTTRTGTGCCCATTAAATTCTCAGAGTAGTCAGGCCCATGGGGAAGTTTAGGGTTATAACAGTGTATATACGCAAACACARAGAAAGAAAATGTTTGGTACAATATGTGGGTATGTCAAGAACTGAGTGGTAATTCTTCCTGCTTGAAGGTATGTTCTTGATTCAGTGAGCTGAAGGTTACTTAGAAGGAGTAGCATAGCAGGAATCCCAACTTAAAAAGCTATTTTTGGTTTTGGAAGCCCAGAGTTCATCTCTATGWTTAGTGAATCCTGTAGGTTAAATCTGAGTGTTTAAGTTGTACTAAGTTAACTCAGCCAGTTTCTGGATAGCAGATGCCTACTGGAAATGATTCCCAGCTTCCTTAGCCATCATCTAGTACTGTCTTCTTAACAGAATCTTGGAAGATTTCTGGGCAATTTGACCATGGCATCACTCTGACCTTAATTCTGATAAATACAATGATAAACACGAACTGAGCTCCATCCTGCTGGTACTTGATTGCTACCAGCCTCTGAGCTACCTAGATTAAAGCTAGTTGGAGCATTCAGCAGTGAAAAGGTAACTTCAGATGCTGTCCTCCTGCATCAGTTTTAAMAGCAGAGGGGTATAGCTTCCTAATTGAAGACTACCCTCTACSTCGCCACTGTTGTCAGCTATGGAATCCAATACAGCACTTTCATCTAGTGACAGTGATGAAATGGTTATTAAATGCAATAGAAATCATTCAGGCCACTTTTCATTAAAAGCTTCCCTCTTATCTCTGGATATATATATATCTTTCTATGTTCTTGGAAAGGAGCTGGGCAGAAATACAGAACTAGGGAGAGAAGTGCTCCCCTGCTTTGTTGTTTTGGGGGGACAGGGCTTTCAAGCACACGAAGGTAGGCATTTGCTTCTAAAGCAAAGGATTGATATATTACCATCTAAATCTTAATCTTGAGAGGTTGGGGTACCTCTCCTCCTCAGCTTGGGCACAGGGCTTTTGAACAATGATCCAAGTGGATTAAACTRTGTAGAAATGTCATCTTTTGGGTACTCATCATGGAATAAAACACCAAACATTTGAGAAATAACCGTTACTTTGCATAGAACACAAGCGAGAGAAAGAGTGTGAAAAAATGTCAGCACCCTTCTATTAGCCAGCTCTTTTGAATACAAACAAAATATTAATTTAAATCAACTGAAGGGCATTAAAAACTTGATGTTCTCTTTGCCCCAGAAGCACTCTGCTGATAAGAAACAAATTAAAGATGCAGAGTTTTCAAATAGCAAAAATGCTGCATAGTTCAAATGAAGTTGGTCTTTTTATGTGTAAGGTTTTGGACTAAAAAAAATATTAAATGCACATAAAAATGATTACTGTAAATGGTGAAGACATCAAAGTTTGGCATCAAAGTTAAATGAAACCACTTGGAAGTCTGTTTGTTTGATCTGTACATAAATAAGCTTAAAAAGAAGCCAGGGCTTTTTTACACAGCCGGAACTGGATAGCCAAATTCCCCAGCATCCCAGGGATTCCCAAACTAGGTTAGATCCAAACATGGTCATTATTTTTTGTTGAGTTTTTTTTTGCGTTTGCCCATCACGCTTCTATGCCAACGCACCAGGGAAAATGAGCTGGCAGAAGACACAAGTCACAGGCTCTTATAAAATGCTTTTGAGTTCATATATATAGACATTTGACAAACTCTAGGACACTGAAATGAAAGCCTCATCCTTCTTCTAGAGTTGGAACAAGGGATATCAAAATGAAGGTAAATTGATGAGTCCTTAACCTCGTTGAAGCCAAGGCTTGTATAGTCAACMGTAGTCATCTTGGCTGTGTTTCACCACCAAAGATCTGTTCCTGGCTTGGCAAGAGGGTGTGAATTAGGAATATGGGTGAGAGCTATGTTAATATATCAGCTAAGGATCTACTACAGAACTGAGCTACACTGATGTTCAATTAATTTCAGTTCACTTTTAGAAAAAAAACCCCACACCTTGAAATGTGGAATCTGTAAGAAAAAACGGGAGTTGACTTCTTTAGTGCCTTTCACCAAAAGACCCCACTGTGCTTTACAGTGATTAACTCTTACAGGAATCTGCATGATGCAGAGGAATTACTCTGAGCTCTGGGAGCTCTTTTGGTATAGTGCAAATGTAAGACCTTTATCTACAGAGAGCCAAGCTTCAGCTCCTTTAGTTTGAGAGCTGGAAGTTGTAAGCAACTAGAAGCAAGATTTCAAAGAAAACCACCTTGGCTCCTGTGACTTCTGTTCAGTGGCCTGAACCTTTTGGGATCAACAGGCTGTCAACACTTAAGGGCGCGTGACAGTCAGTAAAACATGCTCTCAAAACAACTACAAATTTATCCTCTTTCATTTGGTCTCTAATCATGGCCTCTCTAAGCACAGACCCTTCACCAATAACCTAAGCTGGAGCTGCGTATGCCCCTGTGGTCCAAAGGAAGATGTTCTGTTTTGAAGAGCAGCTTGAAAGGCCATACTTTACCCGACACAGGAGAACATGCTGCTGCTTCACCCTGGCCTCTGTTCGTAGCCCTGGAGTTAAATATCCAYCCTCCCTGGGAAGGCAGACTATCTCAGAGGAGGCCCATCAGAGCCTGTGCCTTTGGAGATGATGACTTCAAGGCCTCTTCTGTGACTGCTGTATGAGGTCACCTGCAGGGCAACCAGCAAGGCAAGTCTTGGTGGAGGACCTGCCCTTCAAAAATTAAGACACAGCCTCAGGGTGTGTGCCTCTGACTTATAAAGGTGTTATTATTTTTCCCTGCTGAAAAAGTCAAAATTGTCCTTCCCCCATGTTCTCTTCCATTAAGCAGTTCCACAACACATGTCCCCAAAACCGATTCAYGATCTTGTTCAGGTGGAGTTTCTTTTTCTAACTGGGAAACTTCCCCTGTCAAGTGCTAGAAGGAGAAACCTAAAGTCTCCAGGTCACTTTTCTGTTTTCTTGCKGTGAGTGGGAATGCAGGAAAGATACTCTTTATGAAAATAGCAATTTTTTAAGTGAGAAAAATAATAACAAGTCTCCCCTGGAATGAAAACACAGCCTGCATCCTCCTGGAGGGGTGGCAGCTGAGGTGGCAGGCTGCGATTTGGCACTGTGGTCTGCCCTTTGGGCAACATGCTGCTCTTTATGTGGTGAGCCCAAATTTCATCGGAGCCCTGTGAGAGGATGGCTGTGCTTGCTAGGGTGGGTGTGGGGATGGCCAACCCCCCTGCTGCAGCATGGTCCTGGGGCCACTGGGCTTACCTTCTCCGGATATTTAAGTCAGCTTTTCAACCTGCAGGTGTGTTTATTGTAGTTGCCACTTAACAACATCTGGTTTATTTTASGTTTGTACAGGCTACTGTATTGCTTCCATTTAGCGCTAAGCTGAATTTCATGGGGGCCTGCAAAGCACCCCAAGGGAGGGCTGAAGGAAGGAGGCTGCAGAAACGGACAGTGTTGGTATGTCGCTGTGCTTAAAGTAAAATCAGTCTCTGCGTAGAAGTGCATAGCAGGCTATCAGTGCGTGGCAAGCCGTTTTTCAGGTATGAAATTAGCTCTGAAATTCGCATGGTTCTGCTTTGTGGACAAGAGGAAAAACCAGGCGGACTCAATGTTATCGCCTGCATCTCCCTTACCTGGGAGAGCTTCTCTGCAAGTGCAATAAATCTGTTTTCCTATGAATGCAAGAGAGCTCTTGAAATAATCTCATTTCAATCCCTCTTGTTATTTCTAATAGATTCCAGGATGAGCTGGTTGCTATGTATAGTTTTTTTACATACAAATTCGGGTTTGAACCTAGCTGAATATTCAGCCCAATTAAAAGCAAAGTCTCTGCTAAAACAAAGGCAAGGGGAACAGTGCGGAAGGCTTTCATGCAAATGAACAAAACAACAAAAACAGGAGGACTGAATGTTTGTTATTCATACATATTCTTAGAGGTAATTATTGTGATTTCATTCCTAAAAACTGCCYGCTTTAAGAAGAAATGATTGTATTCTAATAAGTACTTGTTTATTAAACTTGCAGTAACTGTAGTTGAATATGAATTATTAAAATGTCTGTGAGGTGGAGGGTTGTTTTTCTTTTGCCAGGTGTCTGTGAAAAATATAAACAACAGGAGAACATACAGCAAAGCAGGAGAGGCAAAATGTAAGGAAAAACTGGCCCTGGATCAATGGTCCCAGTCCTGCTGGCCATGAGACAGGCTTCTCAAAGTCTGCCAGCAAAGGCAGAGCTCGGAACCCCCGTCACCGGCAGGACAGCCCCTACGCTGGGGTGTGGGGAAGGGTCTGCACTGCCCAGGGAAGCAAGCTGCCAATTTACTGCTCTCATCCACTTGTGTAAGGCTGAAGCATATTTTTCTCCTGAGAAATAAGGGGAAATTGGGGGTGGAGGGGGGAGAATGAGAATGCCAGGAGGGCAAAAGTAACAGCGKGTGGGTTGCAGCACACGACAAAGAGGAAAGAGGGGAAAGGGGATGGTCTGTGAGGACAGGTAGCATCTGTCTATTTATCAGGGACATGGTCTACCCTGCAATTTCCAAGTACTGAAAGGATTTCAGCAGGGAAGCAAGAACAGAGCAAGGGAAGAACTCAACAGATTTAGCCTTGTAAGAGGTTAATGGCTTAGCCCTTAAAATGTACCAGAAAATGCAAGGAGGTTTATGTGATGGCTTTGACATATTCTGGCAATAAATGCAATGTGAGGATATTTCCTCCATTTGCTCTAAGCCTTTGACTTTACTCTGTCGCTATGGGAAACTCACTGTACATAAAAGAAAAGAGAGGATGTGAATTTCTGTTGCAAAATATTTGTGTATTTCTTTAGCATAGTTTACTACAGAGAGGAAGCTTATGCCTTTGCACTCTCTGTATCTCCCAGACTTCCCAGCAGTGTCAGGACCTGTTGACCAAGTTTGACAGATGAGGACAAGTGTGGAAGAGAATGAAGTTTATAGAAAATCAGTGACAGGTAGAGCAGAGATCCTATAAGCACCTGGAAAAGAAAAGATGTGATGACCTCCAGAAAAGAGACCTTGTCCTGCTCCTACTCCAGGAAAACTTTCAACTGGAGTTCACATCTTCCTAGAGCATGAAGTCCATCAGTCACTTGACACAAGCCAGTAGAAAATCAAACTACATTTTTTCTTTTTGTGCTAATGTGGGTGAATTCTGGAGAACTGTGGAACTGAAATGTCCTGAACAGGTGATCCACCTGATTTCAGTGGGACGTCCTRTGCTTAAAATCAGCTCTCATTTGAACATCACTTGTGCAATTGCACTCTTTAATTTCTCCCTGATTCCTGGGAGTTTGCTGCGTAGTTGTAACAGTTTTGTCTAAGAGAAATGTARGTCAAATGATTCTTCTTTAAGCCCAACAACCTGCTGGGTGACAGAACACGGGTACAGTCATATACATATTTTTGATTGCTGGTTATTCGTATGAGGTGATGTAGGCATATGTGCCTTTTTAGCTGAGTTCCCTGTTGCACAGTCCTGCTTCTGTCAGAGTCTCCCAGTAGAAAAACATGCCTTGGCCAAGTGATGTCTGCACGTTACTGCTTTCTTCATGGTGCTCATATTCTTAACATTTATAATTCAAACACCTTCAGAAAGAAGTGACAGTTTCTCTTCTACAAAATAAAGAGCAAAAATGACTTGTGTTAATTATTCCTTCTTGCTTACTCACTTACCAGGTCATATATTACTCCAAGGCTTTTAGTGCCTTGGGCCAAAAAGGGTCATTACAGCAAGCAGCCTAATGACCTGACCAAAAAAATGTAAGCGAGGGGGAATGAGTCCTTCTCTGCTGAGCTCTCTGAAGTCGTTAATGGATGCCTTGGGAATTCTACAAAGCAACAGCTCGGAAAACAAACAGAATTGTTCAGTGCTGGATATCACTCTCGTGACATCTATGCTATTACAAAGATTTACAGCTGGAATAATTCGATCTGGGTTTTTCTCTTTCCCCCATTGACTCACATTTTGGAAGGCAGTCAGACCCTGAGAGTTRGGTTTTGCATAATTGAAGCACCAGAACATATTAAGTGGAACGACTAATGGGGACGAAGCTTTTCCCTTCCTTCCAGACTGGGTTATCAATTATGAATTAGCGGCAACCTAAGATCAAAGGGGTTCCATTTTTGCAACTGAATTGGAGGATTTTGGAACTGAACAGATGAAATGCAGTTAATGACTCATTTCAGGAAGGCAGAGACAGGAGATAACTGACAGGGGTGGAGATAAGTGTTTGCTTTAATATGTTTCTGAACATGGACATACATTCTCAAATGTAAAACTGGACTCTGAGATCAAGTTACTCATACAAAATGGTGCTGTTAGTTCCCCTTGTGGGGCATGGCAGATGGGAATCTGATCTGTAGCATTTTTTTTCTTAATGCTGTATATGACCTAGTTATTGAGACATACTATAGAAACATGTTAGGGTTACCATGTATTCGTTACACAAAAGGCTGTTTTGCATTAATACGAGTTCCATTGTTGAGGAGAAAATACATCTCTCCAGCAAGAACAGTTCAACACATCCTCAACACTGAAAATTACGAGGGTTTTAATTTAAAAGTGGCTACAACCTAATGGAAGGACATTCARAAAAGCAGTCCAGGGCAGGACTTAGCTACACTCTCCCCAAAGCAGCAAACAGTAAACCAGTTTATGCTTCAAGATAGTAGATGGTGCCACAAAGATCTCAGAAGCCTTAGGGAACAAATGTTAATCTGCGGCGATTTCTGCAAGGAAGGTGCACGAACACCGGACAAAGCAGGCAGGCGCATCAGGTGCCTGTTTTTTGACAGCCTTTCCTCGTTGAAATACTCTGGTGGTGAGTAAGCAGTGAAACCAGGTGAAAAGGTGTTTGTGATTAGGGCCTGAGAGCTTCTCCCCACAGCTGCCCGGTGGTGAGGGGAGGCTGTGTGCGGGAGGCTGGGGCTGGCAGGGAGGGGACACCAGCCACGGYGCTTCCCTGCAGCGCGAGAAGAGTCATTTCTTATCCCTGAAGGCAGCGGGAGCCTGCGAAGAAACTTCCCGAGGAGTCCTGGCTGCCCTGGCAAAAGTGAGTGACTGGTGTGATAACACCCCTGAATTCACAGAGGAAAATATTTGGGAGGGTGAGAGGAGGGGGCTCGGGTGGGCTGCTGCTGGGCTCTGGGACCAGCCGCGGGGAGGTGAAGCCTCTGTGGCTGCCCAGCCTCCCTGGTGGTTTTAGCACTGGGACTGGCTGTCAGCTCCCACTTCAAAAATGCAGCAGAAAAAGTCAATTATATCGTATGCTTTTAAGAAAAATACTTCTTTTTTTTSCCTCAAAGTCATCATTTTTAATAGGTTGTTAGATAAATTTCATGCTACATATTACTTGTTTTGTTTGGGTAATGCCTCGCAAGTAGGATTTTAGATTAATTTAATTTTGTTTCTTATTTTGTTTGGATAACGCCTCATAGTAAGACTTTTGAAATGAATGTGAACCTATTACTAAATTATAATGGAGCAATTATGAAAATAATGAATTTATTATCACAACTGCTGTTGGAATAAGAAGGAAGAAGATTCTAATGACTCACCTTTGCTGATATATCAGAAAAAAATGTGGTTTGGAGTACTAAATTTTATATTCAAACAGTTTAACATCTGAGCAGAAACTTTCAGAACTTCACACATATCTGAAATGTGAAATGAATAGTTACTTTGGAAAAAAAAGACTTCTAATCAGGCTGAATGCAGAGGCCAACCTAATAAAACTTGCTTCAGCTTTTATTCAGAAACTTTTTTTTTYCCCTTTTTGTCTTGAGGACTTCAAACACTTTTTTTTGAGGCTCTCTAATGAAGAATGCTTCCTCCCCCCCAAACTTTGCTTTTCATTTGAGCAAGCTCTGACTTTGGGAAGGTGTTTCCTATTGCTCCGAGTTGCACAAAGCTTTAGTGTTATCTATGGTTGTAACGATGAGCACCTGGAGAAGAGAACGCTTCCCTCTACAAAACAGTAAGGAATCTGTTTAAATCAGTGGTTTAAATGATTCCTTTTCTTTCTCTGGGTCAGTGCCTGCATTTGTTCACCTATTGTTCATGTTTCTCCAAGGGCTTCTCTACTTCCTGATACAAATTTTATTAGGTTATTTGACAATTTGTAAATCTCTGTAAGAGACAATAGAAGGCATGACTTAGGCATGGTCTTTTAGAAAAACAACATAAAACAATTGTTACAGGGAAAATACACAGATAAGACTCAGCTCTTGTTTAAAACTCTGGGTTAAGTTGTCCCTGATGACTCTGTCTTCACACCATGGTGTAAAGTTTGCTTCTTTAAAGGATCTTCTTGTGGCAGCAGAGCTATTGCTTAAGAAGTTACTACTCTGTCTGGAGATGGGTACTAACTGGTGCACCGAAAAGGCGGACAGCGATAACTGTGATGTGTTATTGATTTGTTATCTGATGGTTTAAGTCTGCTCCAGAAATGGGTAGCTCTGCCCTCTCGTCTCTGGTGTGTAAGATGTCTCCTAGCTAGAGGAGAGTGTGGAGGTGGGGAATCTGTAGCTCAGGGGATTTTGTTTAAGAAGAAGGGGAAAAGATCTCTATGGTACCCAGGTTTTCACAAACCTGCCTGGGCTCATTGGTTTGAGTACTGTGGGGTGGAAGGGGAGCATCCCTCACCCCTCAGGAAGGGGGGTCTGGTTCATGCAAGAAAAGAAATTGTACAGTCCCTTTCAGGTCCATCTTGAAGGCTGCTAGTTGCTTTCCTCCTGGCAGTGCGTGTAATTCTTAATGCTTTTGTAAAGGGTCCTCTTCAGTGGTTTTTGGGCTTTGATCCTAGATGCAGTCTCCCGGCGCAGAGGGAGTCCTGTGAACCTCCTTGCTGCTGTCCTYTTCACCCAGCCTGGGCTGGAGGTAGAGGGATGCTGTTGTTTATGGGGCCTGATCCACGGGCTTCTGGAGGTGAAAACATGTCCTCGCAAAGCACGAGCAAAGCTGTTGCACTCAGTGGGCTGCAGGGTTGGGGGCTGGTCTGGGAAGCTAAAACCCATTCCTTATCTCTGCCATCTCTGTACAGCTCTGCATCCTCTGGGCTCTTCCCTTGTGCTGCCAGAACATGCAGCAATTTCATTCCCTGGAGTGTGCCAGCGATGTGAGCGAGTGGGTCCTATCCCCTCTGTTTGCTGTTTGTTTTATTTGGTGTGTTGTTAACCTTTACTCAGTGCACTTATTTACTTCAGGTTTTAATAGTGTGATAAGGTCACAACAAATTTAGTGGGAGGCATTTTAAGCACTTACAGCAATAAATCACAGTGTACATCACTCTTGTGTGGTTTATCCAGAACCAGAGAAATCCAATTTGGTCCATAATACGAAGGCCAAATAAAGCCAGGTATAATAGCTTTGACGTATGGCTCTGAAAGAACCTGCCCACTTCTCCTCTATAAATTAACAGCTATTTTGCAGAGCTGACAAGTAGCTGATATTCTTGGAACTGGTCCTATTTGTGGCTTCCCCTTCCATTCCAGCCTCTTGATCTTTCCCTTTAGCAAATCCTAAGAGAAGAAAAAGCAGTCTGTTCTCTGATGTAGGTTTTAAAACACTGGTCGTATGGGCACATCTTACAAGTGCAATGAACTCGCTGGTAGTGCATGAAACCCTAAAACCTCAGGGACTCATCTCTGTAGGAATATGTTCTTAGCTATTCCTTTATACACTGAATTTTTTTTTTTTTCCTCAGGCAAGACAGCCTTTGCAGGTAGGATCAAATCAGCCTGCAGGTCATCCTAAGAGCTGCAAGGTCCTAGTGACCAGAAATGAATAGTAGCAAGCTCTATTCAAGAGCTGTAGATAAAGCACAAGGGACTGCGTCGTGGGCCACTAAACTGCGCTGGCCGGGAAATGGGCTTGATAACCTGGCATATATATCCCGCTTAATTCCTGTTGCTTTGTGGCCCCTGCGGTACAGCAGGAGCCCTGCCGGTTGTCTGACCTTACCCCTGCCTTCAGTCCAGCAAAATTGAAAAGGTGTTTGAGGGAGGAGAGAAGAGGGGGAGGAAGGGATTAGTTGCAGGCAGTAGTGTTGGACTCCTGAACCCTCTAAAAGACCCGAAAGGAGATTGATTTTGCTGATGTGTAAAGCCTAGCAACTGCCTGGTTTTAAGCTAACATTAAAAATTAAATGCCAGTTTCCATATTATTAAAGGTGGAATAAAAAATGTTGCGCCTCACTGCATTCAGAGCAAAAAAAAGATGGAGACTTTGTAGAGCTCAGCAATGCCATGACTGCGAAGTGCAAAAGCGGTCTGAGGAGGAAGGACGACCGTCTCCTCGGGTTTCTCCTTCATCTGGGTAGCGAGGGAAGAAAAAACACCCTCTCCGAGTGAGAGACAGTGCTGTGACGTCTGCCAAACTTGCCAGRGAGCAGCGTCTGGCTGGGCTGTGTGAGCCGCACACCTGATGGATGCTGGAACACAGCCTCCATAAAAATAGGCAAGTTGGGTTTTGCCAGGCACTGCTGCCTCTCGCTCAGTGTCAAGTACTCCCTGCAAGAGCAGCTCCCTGAGTGATAGATTAAAAAGCAGCAAGAGCTCATAAAAAACTGGATTATTTACCTAATCATCTTTACATYTTGCTTAGGTAAATAAAACCTTGTCATCATGTTTAGCTAAATAAAATCTTGTCATTATGGAAGAATGGAGGGATTGGATGAATTTCTGTGGACTGTAGGCGAGGCAGATTTCCCTCTCATCACCATGGGGGTGTTCTGAGTACATGTAGCCATTGCTGGTCCTGCCGCTTTAATTTTGAGTCCTTGCCTGATGTCTTTCTGAAGACTGCAGCTCCTAGAAATGTCTGATCTGTTTGTTTTTTAAAGGCATGAGCCTCCTACCTTCATCTGCATAGGTAGATCGTGACTATCTGACCCGTCTGCATCAGGCTGGGAGGAAAGTCAAACTTCTTTTTTGTCATGAAACCCTAGGGCTTTTATCGAAGTACATGTACTTTTGGAGCAGTGGGGCTGAGAATACTGTGTGGATGAACAGCTGATGCACAGGAGCTGCGTAACCTGATGGAGGTCCCAATGACAGAACATGACAGCGGTCAGTCCCTGCTGTGAAACTTGGGGAACAGGAGGCAGGGGTTTAATGGAGCTGCAACCTACCGTAGGTGCAAACTCCATAGCTGTCATCGGCAAAGAACAAACGAGAGCAACAGAGTCACTGGGAAATTGAGTACTTGCCTTTAAATGGGGTCTGCACGCCACCCAAAGCGCTGGGCACCAGCCATGATCACTCTGCCACAGACTGAAGGCTGCAGCTCCAGAGCATTTTGCATGCAGAATAGTCTCTCTCTGTCTTTAATGCCTAACTATTCTGATCATCCTCTTTTAATTTTTTGCTGACTAACTACATCCATAACTTCTTTGCTCTAGTAAAAATCTGCTTAATGCACAGCCGTGTTGTAAAGTCAAACTGCAGTTCCAACATGCCTAATCCTAAAAGAAGCATTTGTTCAAGAAAAGATCCATTTCCCTAGGAAATGTGCTTTGATTTGTGAAACAGGAAATGTATTCATTTAACTGAGCCATTTATGTGACAGGTCACTATTTCACCCTTTTGGTGCAGTAAAAGTTTATTCTTTTAATAGGTTTATTGCTTTTTGGTTATTCGTTTCCAAAGGACTCATTTAAGTGCTGCAGCTCTGATCTGGAGTACAGAAAATTAATTCTTTTTATGGTAGTCTATTCCTTTCACAAGTCTTCACTTTAAGTGCAGCTCAACTGTATTACAAATAACAGTATGTAGTCCCAGAGGGAGTACCAAGCCTCTAATTTAATATGGTACTAGAGACCTTATAATGTCAGCGCTGCCAAATCGCGCTTTTCTCTTTTGAGCCCTCCTCAGACTCCAAGGGGATTCTATATGTCCACACTCCAAGGGGAGTCACAAGATGCCAGGCTGGCTGCTGTCGATGTGTGTGGATGCTGCTGGGTGGGTGCGTTCATTCTTCTGGTTTTGGGTTTTCTGGTCCTGAGCCTCATAATAAAAATGAATGTCCAGAATGAACGCTTGTCTTAAGAGTCCATAATAAATAAGAAAGCACTGTGTGCGGAAATAATCTGTTACTGCCAGGGTTTCATGCTGAGACACTCTGCTGTGAAGGCACCAGAACCCATGGAGATATTCTAAATTCGCTCTGCTGATGTGCATGTGGTCCCTGGCAGCCCTGCTCTGAGGACCACAGCAGACTTCACCCAGTGCTTTGGGAGAGGTCTCCCACTGAGTTTCCAAGGCCAGACTGGGCACGGTGCTGTTCATGCCACTCCCTTTGCTTCTATTCCTCCTTTTGGTGCTTTAAGAGAGTTCGAGGGATAAAACCTTACAAATCTTGGTTTGGTACCTGTAGAATAGATTTAAATGGGAATGATAGTCTTGTCAGTTATAATAGAAAATGACCCACATTTGGGCGTGGGGTTAAAATCACTCAGCGTCTTGCAGTGGCACCAGAATCCACCTTTTCATTCATCTCTAGGATGAATCAAAGCTCTGGAGAGCTCTTTTTTACCRCATCATTTTTTGTAGAACTATTCCATCTTCACTTCCTTTTCCTCTGGCTAATTTTCTCTGGGTAGGTTTCCTCTCTGTCACTGGCAGAATGCACAGACCTAGATCTGGTGCATCTTTTCTGGAGAGAGCAGCTGAGCTGATTCTACTTATTCTCTGTGCTGTTTAAAGCCAGGCATGGTTCAGAAGACTCAAAGTCTTGGCCCTTGAGAGTAAATCCCGAGCTCTGAGATGCATCTTCACTGTTGTGTTTCATGCTTTACGGACTGAAGTGCCCGTCAGAATTTCTTGTGAGCTGTGGGGATGAGATGATACTCTCCACCTTGCTTCAGCATGCTGACAGGGCACTATACGTTAAATGCTGACTGGCTTAATTTCGTTTTGCTTGTGTCATGCTGGTATCTCACCCCAGGTGAAATCAAAGCCCTTGTGTATTTTTCTGTATGTACATACAGTGAGCAGTGGTTTGGCCTGCAGGAAAAAATGATCTGGGTAGCCAAGACAGAGGGCAAGAAATGAAATATGTGCCCTTTTCTGTAGGGAATTTAAGGCAGAGAGAGAAGAGGAGCAGCCTTCCCTAGGGAGCTTGCTGGAAGCCCTAGCAATGACTTCGAGGCTACTCTGGACATTGATGGCAGTGCAGGAAGCAAGTGTGATGCTCCTGGGTGGAGGTCTGTGACCCTTCCTTTGGCTGGGGGGGAGTGGAAAATTGAATTTAATTGTCTGAACAGCACAGCCTTCCTTTTGAAACAGCTATTTATTATTATGTACTCTGGTACTATTTCTGCATTGTCAGCACTAAAGTTCCCAGAATTTTGGTGCAGGATTTGAATGCCCTGTTCCTGCTTGTGGGGCTGGCGGTCAGGGGGCGGCGAGCTCCCATGGGAGCACGTGGGACTGGAGGTGGTGCTCAGTGAAAGAGGAGAATGGCACAATTTCAGGATGTCATTTGTAATTATGCTTGTAATTGTTACCTTGCTTTGAAAGACTTTGTGAAAGTGTGGACATATGGAATCCCTCAGCATTGAGTTGTTTTCAAGAGGCATATTATGAGTGGGTGAGTGGTTGATAGGATAGAAATAAGGAAACCAGAATTCTCCCAAATGGTGATTCACTTATGGTTCTCCCATTAACAGAAGGTCTCCCTTTTAAGGTGACTTTATTAATTGGGGCCTTTATCATCTCTTGCATCACAGAGGAAAGTGAAAAGACATCAGCAATTGTGTGTGGCCCTGGCTATGGAAGAAACAGATAGTTACTGTCTGCAAAATTGAGCACTTTCCATCAAAATTTAATTAAATTAGCCCAGACTCCACAAGTAATACAGCTAGATCTCCCTGGTACCTCCCAAGAGAAGCACGTTCTAAGTCAAGTGCACCCAGAGACCATATTTGGAAATGAGGCAATTATTAGTTTAATTCAGTCGTCAAATTAATTTTACAGAAGCAGAAAATGCCAACCACTGGAGGAGGTGGCAGTGGTGTGTAGCGCGCAGCCTGCTCCGACGGGACTGTGGTGGAGGCAGCGAGAGGACAGACAGACTGACCACGCTGTCTGACCACTGACAGCGTCCAGACCACCCTTAGCTAGAAGCAGCCCGTTAGTTTGTCATATCCATGCTTCTCCAGATGGGGTTTTTATTCTGCCCTCAGCACAGTAGCATCAAAGAGGCATAATCGAAGGGCAGCTTCCTTGGCTGCCACAGCTGCTGTATACATGAGCTCCAGAGAGCTTGGAGAGGTTAAGACTGGGAACTGGCCAGGGCTCCTAGACAACAACCCGCGCATCAGCCACTGAGGAGAAGTAGTCATGACACCAAAATTAGAGCCTGGTAGTAGACAGTTTGACTACAGCCCTAAGCACCGCCATGAAATGCATTAAGTGACCTGTCACATGCAGTTTGCTGTTTTGCTCATCCTCTGCCCTGGAGACAACTGTGTGCACAATGAGTTATTTGCAGTGGTAGGAATTTTTTAAATAACCATACCCCCTCCTGTCTGCTGGAGAAAGCAAACTGAGATGTGGAGATAGTGGCAGCAGAGAGTGTGGTGATGGTCCTTTAATCACACAGAAGCTGTTTTACTTCATGGGTTCTGACCAGTTCCTGAGAAGACACTGTCTTCTGTGCCTAACACAGCAAAATAAATGTGCTTTCCATAAAGCTTGTTGGCTGTTCCACCAAAACCAATGTGACTGCTAATGTAGTTACAGATGGTGCAGGCTTGAACGTGTCTCGGTCTTTAACCACTTGCTTGCCAGARCTCTTGGAAGAGCCATACATCTGTAAGGTGTGCTTGTTTGGTTGGTTTTAAATTTGTTCACTCTAGAACTCAAATATGACTTTAAAACACAATCACGGATACTTCATTGACCCCAGTAGGGTAYCTATCTTTCTGCAAAACAGTGACAGTCTGACAGATGCAAAAAGTTCTTGTATAGGTAAAAGATATTCTCTAATTATTTAAAATCAATACAAATATTTTAGCCCACAAATTACTAGAATAAGGGGAGGCCACGCTCCCTGCAATTGTCAAACTTATTCTAGTGCTGAGAGGTTCTCTTCCAGCTAAAGTATCTCTGGGTTTACTAGTTAGTTTGTTAGAGAGAACCTGTACAGTCATCCTTGGAGACTTTTTGATGGGTACAGAAACACATGTATGCAAACCTTTTTCTTTCCTTTTTTTTTTTTTTTTTTTTTTTTTTTTTTTTTTTTTTTTTTTTTTTTTTTTTTTTTTTTTTTTTTTTTTTTTTTTTTTTTCTGCATCTCATTCTTTTATAGGAATCAGAACTGGGTTTCAATAGTTCCATTTCAGCACCCATATCAACTGCGCTGCCTTCCTGAAAAGATGCCTTTTATAGGCCCTTTTGGAGTGCTCATGTTTCCTAGCACCAGTGGATGTGCTTGTTCCGTCTATACTCAGCTTGTCCCAATCTTGATGGATTTCTTGAGTTCCTTCACCTGCTGATGGATTGTCTCTAATTGATGCCTAAATTTTTCACAGTTGCTTTCCAGAAGGCATTTTGTTTTCTGCCTAGCACTTGCAGCTATATTTTAACATTGATGTTAGGTTCAAGTACTAGTTATATTCTGTTTCAATCTGTCCAGTGTTGATTCCCCCCCTCCCCTGCCAAGTGATTGCTTTGACTGATCTGCACTCCTCTTATATTTATGTCCCTGTGGAGGTTTCTCTGTACGGTATGGTTGGTGGGTTACCTTCTTGAAATGCTTTCTGCTATGATGGTGTTTCTTGATATCTGGGCTCCAAGGATTAGACATACCTATGTGTAGTCCTACCTGACTTGCTATTTTTGCTGGGCTGTTCACCTTGTTTGTAGCTACTTGGAGGGACAGCACAGTAACTCCATGTCATCAGCCAACTCTAGGACTTGTAGGTGTCTCTTGGACTGCCGCAGGGTTCTGCTGCACCTCGCTGGGTTCCCTTTCTTTCTCCTGTCTCTGACAGTGCCAATGAGCAATGTAGGTCCAAGCAGAAAAACTGTGTCTGGCCATTCACTCTTATGGTGTACTTCACATCGGAACACTTAGGTGTGCCTTAGGGCAGGGAAGAAACCCTCAGCCTTTTCATATTAATGTTATGGGAGGTTTTGCACAATAAACTGACTGTTACAAGAGAATTATTTAATAAGCAGCTGGAATTCCCCTTTATTGCAGGGAATCTTATGCCGCGTGCAAGTCCTCAGAGTTGGGTGTAATTGGGTGACTCTAGGTTTTGCATTGGTTTTCTGTCTGGGGTGGATTATACTCTTTGTGATGAAAATATCTGCTTTAAGAAACGATGCTACCTGAATCTGTTTTCCCTGACATTTGACAGTTGAGAGGTTTCTTTTTGCTGGTACTCATGGATGCTTCAGGCAAAGTGACTTGAGATCTTTGGGTGATGAACAAAAAGAAACTTCTCGTTTTGAATATTTTTAATTGGTTAAAGTAAAAGAAACCCRACACTGTAGGCTTTCCTTCACTGTTTCATGCATTAGAGAGAGTCTTAGATCCAGACCGGTAGTCAGAGRTGTGATACAATGACCTTAGTGCATTTGAAACTTTGAGTTGGGTAACCTTTCCTGTYCAGAACCTCGATTCAGGCTTGAAGTGAAAGAAGACTGGAGGGAGCACTTGGAGGTAAATATTCAGTGCTCTGTGTGGGGAGTTTAGCCATCCACGTGATTGCTGTTAACAGTAATGATGGTTGTGAATCTACATTCTCATGCATCAGGTTGCACAATTACCCCTTTGGTGCTATTAGAGCATCTCTTGAGGTTCCCTCTTCACTTTTTGCCATCAGCCAGAGCACCTGTCTCTCCTCCAGAGCCCCATGGGACCCACTTCACCACTCTCTTGTAGCAGGTCTCATTATCCGGGTTATTTCATCAGTATTTACCTTAAGGAGAAGATCTAAATAAACCTGCCAAGGCACAATAATAAAAACTGGAAGGGACAATAAAAAAAACTATAAATCAGTTTCTTTTTTGGTACCCAATACACAGACCAAGTCCCTGTCAATCTCCACATGGGTCCTAAGTGACCACTTCTGTATCTGCAGGAACAGTTTCTACTGACAGTTTAGTTAGMCGTGTACAATTTGGTCACGTCAGCAGCAGAAACTGCTGGGGACTGCCAGGGTCTCCACCCAGGGGGGTTAATCCATGCATCTGAGGTGATGAATGATGTCCATCAATTGATCTGTGCACAGCAGAAGCTGCCTAGGGGCATCACTAGTGAAAGATGTCCCTGCCCATGGCAGAGGGGTTGGACTAGATGATCTTTAAAGGKCTCTTCCAATCCAAGCCATTCCGTGATCTCCAGCACTGTCCAAAATTCCCACTCTTGCTGCAGTCAGTGACTTTGTTTTGAAGTGGTCCATTGCCTCTGGGCCGAGATCAGCTGGGGAGTTCCTGGCCCACCCAGGGCAGTGATGACTGAGTGCATACACACACTGAGTTATGTCACTGTTGCTGCTTGAATTTTTTGCTTAAATCCCAATTCTTTCTTAAATGCCACAGAACTTGCCACAGACYCCAAGTTAGGTTCTGGTTTTCATGTCTGATCGGAAAGTGCAAGGAGCTTGTGGCTACAGCACCAGGCAGAAACCCCTTTCCTTKCCTTAAAGGCTGTAAAATAAYGCRGCGTGCAATTGCTCTTGCCTGACGYTTTGGCTCAGCATGGCTTTTTTTCTGTATGAATTAACCTGTGTTGAACCTGATAGTCTGCAACTAGATGGTTTCACGTGTTTGCCAAGTATCTCCGTTAAAATTCTTCATTCGTTCTTACCATTAGTCACTGCACCCATGTAAGATTAACTGGTGGCTCTYGGTAATCACTTAACCACAAGCGGGTAAGCCTTGTGCAGAGGAAGTTGYTGAGTTGAATATGGATGGCAGAAGATGATTCCTCCCTGCTTCCTTGCATTGCTGATCAGACCTGAAAGTCACTTGCATTCTTCTTTAGTGAATTTTAATACAGTGGTGTCTGCACAGCCTCTGATCAAAGGAGTAGAGTCATGGCGCTGTGGCAAAATAGATCATAGAAAACGTATTCCATGGTTTCACATAAGTTTTTCTTTATTGTTGTTCTTCCCTTTTGCTGATTCTTTTCTGTTACCCAGCACCAATGTGATGAGGTGTGGTACTTTAATGCTGCTAATGATGTTCTGAGCTTGTTGGTCTCACCGGGAAATACCAGTATTGCATCAAAAGCCACCTGGCATAGAAGACCTGAGATGACCTGTGGACCCATCAATAGCTGTAGGGCTTAGTGATGCTTTGCATCCCCACAGTTGAGCAGGGAACCAAGGAGTCAGCACATAAGCTTTGCTTTACCAGATGATTTCTCAAGGRCCATTTAAGTCAGCCTTATTTCTGTTTCAACTTGTTGGTCAGACAGCATGACCACTACAGTCAGATGATCTGATCTAGAAGTTATGCTTGAACAGTGCTGAAAGATTACATGTCTGTGCTGAATCCAGAGCTTGGACCACAGGCATGATCCAATTTAGCCTTTGAGTTTTGTTACARGTAATGTCCTTCAGTTTGGGTCTAGATGTGGTGAGAGAGAGCCTGTCTATAAGAAACTATGGCCGTGGGAAGGGACTTTTGCTTYTGGGACGTCCAGGCCAGCTTCATGCTGGCTATGCTCTCCTTCACAGCACTGGGGCTAAATCATCTTTGGTGCAATCTGCTAAACCTGTTGGTGGTACACCATGAAGGGATCTGACCCCAGCTGCGGTTTTCTTGCCTGCTTAAGCGTGTTTACTTAGCTTTGCCAAAAAGATTGTGCGTGAAAATTGCTTTTATTACCAGAAAAAGAAGTTTGCAATAAAACCTGTCTCCTTGGGTGCACTAATTCTATTTTACGAAGAAAGAACATATTGTTTTAATTAATCATATGAAAGCAAAATTAGCATGATTATGTGAAAGGTGCTGTAAATCATTCTGATCCACACCATTGAACAAAGAGCACTTAGTTATTCCAGAGTTGTTAAAGATTTTATCTACCCAAGTGAAAATTCAATTAGCACAAACCAGTCTCATATAAAACTAAGGATTCTGACTGCAGGAAAAACTTTGTGTGTGAATACTACCTTGTGCCAGTTTGATAAATTACTGTAATTAACTGTATCCCACGCAAGCTAAACAAAATTTACAGAAATGTTGTTGTACAAAAGGAATGTCTTCTCTCTCATTCTTAGGTAGAAATTCGAACAGTCTCCATAATATTGTTCTGAGCATCYTATTCTACATGAAGGTAAAAAAAAAAAAGAATACTGCCAACAAATACAGACAGCTCTGAAACTCATTGTTTTGKTTTGKTTTGGTTTGGGTTTTTTCCCCTCCTGCTGCATTAGAAACAGGCACTGCACTTAACATGTTTCAATTAAGCAACTTGAATTCAATTAGTTAACCCAAGACATTAGTAGCGATAGGCAAACTAAGAAAGAAATGAGATTGCTTAGAAAAAGAGCTGCGTTCCGTTCCTGGTCTAGCAGGGAGACTTGCAGAGGTGTTCAAGAAAGGGGCAGAAACRGTGGGCATGGCAAGTTATGCCGGAATACATCATCTTAATGGAAAAATAACTTTACAAATAAATAGGTTTGTTCCTGGACATGTCTTTCGTCACCTGTTAATTACATTTGTCAGGTTTTGGCTGAATTCTCCTCCTGTAAGGAAAAACTGCTGTCAGTGTCTGCAGGGTGAGGCTCTGTGCTAGCGCGTGTATGCGGCGACACATTGATACAGCTCCCTGGTTCGGGGCTGGTTTCTGTGTTAGTCTCATCCTGTGCTGCTCTTCGTTTGATCTTGCAAAACACCTTATTAAGTAAATAGTAGTGGCCTGTTCTAGTGAGAGTGGTCAAGTAGAGTTGAAGTGGCAGTTTTAAGTGTTTTAATATTCCAGGGAGGGTTTTCTGACTTCTGTGTAGATGGGGTTGGGCAGAATACGCAGTGTCCCATAGCCAGATGTAACCGTGTTTGGGGAAGGTTATCATTATTATTATCCCCAAAGATTCTACCTTGGGCAAACCGCGAAGATATTGTAGAGCAGTCTACTATGTTTGGACTGGACCATGTGTACCAAGTCTTTCAGGGTCTTGAAAGTAATTGCTGCACGTTCTTGTTGGAAATGTGGTTGTTCAAGATATGATCAGGTAGTGCCTGGTGTCCTTTCTTCATCTTGTCTTGGGCAGTCTTTCCCACAGAGAAACGGGAAAAACCATGGCAAAACCGTGCAATCTGAAGGAAGAAAGAGAGAATGAAAATCCCACCTTTCTTTGGATGCTTGGGTGTGAAATTTGTCCTCTCTCTTGTTTCAGTGGTTTGCTTTGGTTGGATTTTTGGGGTAGTTTTAACTTCCTTTCAAATTTAACTTAATTGTCCAWGTTTGGATCTGGAGATAGCTCTGTTTGCCAAAAGTGACACATATTAAGGGTCTTGGCCTAGGCAGCAGTACCACACCAAACTGTCTTGTGTGTCTGGTGTGTGTCCCTGGATTCCTAACGCTGCAACTAAACCCTATGGCAGGTCTTGGCAYGTATGTTAATCAAAAAAGGAAGCTTTCTTGGTAAGATCCCTGTGCACCATACCCATTGTATTGATCCCTCATTTGATTCAGAGGGGAAAAAAAACCTTATGAACTGCAGAATTGCTGGCACTGCTTTCTGTAACACCTGAAAGTGTCTTTGGACATCTCCCAAACATGTAATGACCTGGTCCAACTCTACTTCTATTACAGCTCAAGCACTGGAAGTCCTGGGGTCAGATCCTCAGCTGGAATAAATGAGCATTGCTCTGATTACAGTCAAAGATCTCTGCCAGTCGGCATCGGCTGAGGAGCTGGCTTCTGTTTTTTAAGGGAAAATGTGGGCAAATGTAACTGGTAGCAAGTAGGGTACAAATGGCTGTAGATTTAGGCAGGGCAAGTAAAAGGGTGGCAGGAAGTGAGGGGAAGAGGATAATAGCAAATGCTTGAAGCAGCTGTCACTGTAATTCAGATTATTTAAGTGAAAACATTTACCCGCAGCACAAGTGAAAGATCTGCCTGTGTGGCTGAAGTTACATTTAAGCTTGTTCCCTCGGAGGTAAACAGGGAGGGAATTCCTTTTTCTTCTTAAAAAAAGAAAAAAATAAAAAACCAGAAATGAGCAAACCCCCGTGCCGGTGAGGGCATCGTTGGGATGTAACTGCTACACCCCCAATACACACCCCCTGCACCCCCCCAACAGTTCTGCATTTCTTTCCGGAGCAAATTGCTCTTTCTCAGCAGCTCTCTTTCCCTGCCAGTTTAATTTCAATTCTGTTGGATTTCAGGCTTCCTCCTTTTAATCCCCACTTTTTTCTTTAAACACAAATGGTCAACCGTTTTGGGGCGAGGTGGATCAGCGGAAGCGTTGTGTGTGTCAGCAGTGAGCGATCTCGGTGTGGGAAAACACCCAGCATGTTTCCTCCCGGTGCCAGATTAGCTCCGCCGGTCCCTGCCGAGTGAGGAATTGGGTCATGGCTAATGTTGTTTAATTCTGTTTCTCCAAGATGGGCTGTGGCTGCATTAGGTCCGAGTAGCTCAGTTCTATTGTTTGTCATTCGTAAGCCTCCATGCCTTTCAATAGCAGGATGATAGGGATGACGCTTTTACAGAGCTAAAGTGGGTCAGTTGTGGGTTTTTTTCCCTTTTCAGACATCAGCCTGCATGCCTCGCTAAGACAAAAGTTCATTTTATCTGAGTAAGACTGGCTGGATTGAGAATCTAATCTGTTATCCTTTTGCTTCTTACTTAAACCCACAGTGGTACCTCATGAAACAGGCGATGGTGCAACCGCCTGCCTTGCACATCCCAGGCTCAGGGCAAAGTTTTGGGGAATAGTTTTGTTAATTGCCCCTTTAACGAAGTCTGTTCCCTTTGCTGACTTCTGTGTGCTCTCAGATGTACTGCTACTCTCTCTAAATAAAAAGAGCTATGACTAGCAATTTACTGGCTTTTGTGTGGATGAGACACACAAAATATTGTTTTGGAAATAGGGTGGACACAGCGAGAAGCAGCCTGTCCTGTTACTTTTTTGCTCCAGCTCAAGGCTTTGCAAGTAAATCACATGTGGGTGGGTGGGTGGGTGGGTAGCAGCGGGTGCCAGCGGCTATGCCCAATGTGTGTTGCCTCCACGGCTGGTTTACCACGGGATGAGAAACTTACTGCTGCGACCCAGTCACTCCTGTAACGCCAGTGGTCAAGGTCTGGGTGCCTGTGCTCAAACCTGGGCTTCAAACTGCTGTGCCAACCTGCGCGGGTGGCTGTCCTCCCGGTTAATTGAAAAGCAATGCCAATGCATGCCATGGCTGCTGTCCCCATCTTTTGCACTGATTTAGAAGTCAATTATATATTGAGTAGTTTATTCATCCTTTCCTCTTTGCTTCCCTTACACCTTCTTGGTCTGTTTTCTGAACAAACATTAACTCATATAATTTTACTGGCTGTCAAGTTGTGGTGGAGTTTATTTGGCTAGTCACTTTTGTTTTGCAAAATTAATTAGATAAGGATAGATTTAAGTGACTGTGGAAGTCAGCAATGAAACATTACGTTCTCATTAGCCTGAATAATACAGTTGCTCTGCTGTAATCTGCAGAATCTCCACAGAGTCAATGAGATGGATGCAAGCGAGAAGAGAGGAAGTTTTGCAGTGACCTCTTGCCAAGGGGGGGTGGCAATGGGACGATCGCTTGTCATCAATATGCCTTCTTCAGAAAGGGCATCCTTCTCGGTCAGAGCTACGGGGCGTGACCGAGGGGCTGTTCCTGGCTTTCAGGAGCAGATTCAGCACTTTTGGTGCATCTCTAAGACAACTCCCTGTCCTTCCCCTCCCATCGCTAAAGGTTCTCTTCCCCACCCTGTCATTGCAGACTTCCCACCGGGGAAGGCAAAAATTGTTCCTTCCTTTACTAATAAAGAAGAATAGAGGGGAAAGGAAAAGGAARAGGTAATAGAGAAAACCAAAGGGGACAGAAGAACAAACCACAGTCTATGTAGCAAAGCGGGACTGAGTCTGTTGGTGTGTTCAGGCATGTGTGACTTTTTGAGCACTATGAGCTGCTTTTTTGTCATCACAAATGCTACCATGATAAAAACAATAAAGCCTTCTGTTGGGATGAATAAAGAGCCAAATTTTATTTTTAAGTAAGGTAGGATTTCAATGTTGTGCCAGGTTTAATAGCCTAAAAAATAGGTTCTGGGGACCCCACTTTTACCCATTTAGAATTCATACCTCCATGTGGAAATGGCTGTTGTGGAGGCTAAATGGAAATCTTATATCTGGGAGGATGGAGCTCTGCTTCTGCAGAGAGGATAAGCTGTCGTGAATGTCGAGCTGCAGCCTGTGAGCAGAAAGGTGATCAAACTCCTGGGAGACAAACAGCTGGAGCTGTACTGACATAGGGCTGGGGGCACGGATCTGGGGGTGGATGAGCCCATTCTATAAATAATTGCTGAGGAATACAGCACACGGGATGCAAAGGACAGAAAACAATGCCAAGGACAAAAATGCACAACTAGGGAATATGCTGAGAGAGTGGAATGAATCATATAGTGAAAACCAAACCAGAACAGGGGAAGGTTCTGGGGTTACAGCAAATAATGATGCACCTCTCCTGTAGAGAGCCTCGAATGAAAGGCACTTGGTGAAAGTGCTTTATAAGCTGTACACTGGATTGAATTCCCACTGAGGCCCATGGAATCGCTCCCATTTATTTTTTTTTAATTAGTTGATTTGGGCCTCGGGGGCCATGTTTTGATCCTTTGTGCTTTGTGGATGTTTTCTTACTCTGTTGGGCAAATATATCAATTGGTTTCAGTTGGACTGTTTGAGCACCAAGACTGTTAATTGTGAGTCAGGATATTCTTGATGTTGTTTAGGATCGTAAATCGTCACAGAATCAAGAACCTCTTTGCCTAGCAGAGTTTTAAAAAGGATTTCTGTTACCAACACAGATAATGTCCGGGTGCAACGCTGGGTAGGGCTGTAGCTGGGGGAATAAGACTTCAAGGAAAGATGGAGAGCTGAGAAAATTGAACTTATTTGCAAACGTGGGGAGAACTCAGCAGACGTTTTTTAGCTGAGAAATCAAGCCTGGTGGGGGGACTTGTCAAAGCAAGACTCCCCAGCCTTTTCCTTCAAAGCAGCATAAGAAGTTCACCCAGTTTAATGTTACTTATGTCATGCATCTAATTCCTTTATCTGCTAATGATACCAAGCAATTAGCTAGGCAAATATTTGTAGCTGACTCCAAAATATTTCTGTTTTTTAGCCTTGAAATGGAAAAGGCTGTTTTGCCCTTGTGTCTTAAAAAATGCCAGACGTTCAGCTGACAGTAGCAGGAATCTGAGGCAGCAGAATGCCGTTAGTGGAGACCATGCAGGAGTCAGGTTTGAGCCCCCATCTCCAAAGTGCTGCTGGATCTCTAACCCTTGCAGGTTGGTTTTTTTTTCCCCCAAAGCTTCTGGTTAGGGTAGCGCCAGGACACTGACACCCTTTTGGGTTTTCCTTCTTTCCCTCTAAATTACTAACCCCAACTATCTCTGTTTGTTTTAAAGTTTATTGTGACCATGTGGTACATAATTGCAGATCTGAGTGTGAATCAGGGAAAGGCACCTGGCRCTTGAGTTTTACTGTCAATAAATAATCAGGAGAATCTGGGAGCTGCAGCACGGTGAGGAGTATCTGTGGGCTGAAGAGGTAGGACATGAAAAGTGCAGTGAAGCAGGAAAGTGGAGAAAAAAATAACTAACTAATGCTTATTGAATAAAACTATTCTGCTCTTGATCTGTGGGAATTAGATTTAGAAAGAATTAGATTTAGAAGAGACTTGAGCAAGCTGATTCGGTGACATGGGTTTTGGTGTAGCACTGAGGCTGGTGGTGTTTGCAGAAGCACAGACACCAAGGTCATGTCTTTGAACTACAGATGTTTTTGATGGGAATAAAAATGAAAGATGTTCCTGGTGTCTTTGAACTGGTATCAAAAACAAGAACTAGATGTCACAAAGTGACAGTGAAGGAAGGGATGCACCCGAAATATTTGTGACAAAAAATTCTTCAGCTGGGCAGAGCTCAATACCRCACGAGAAATTAGCTGCATGAGAAATACCCTGCAAGAAAATGCTCAAACGGAGCAGAATGGGTTTGTGTTAGGACAACAGTACTGCAGAGTGTAAATTAAATCTTTCGTTGTGTTTGGAGTGTTGGCCAGGCTGGTGTCTCAAAGGTCTGCTGTGGAGAGCAGCAGCAACTGTGTTGCTGGAAGACACCAAAGGAGGACATGGTACCAGAGAGGTTACCTCCATGCTGTTGGTAGGGGATGGATGCTCCTCTCCCACACAGCTGGTATAGTAGGGAGGACTGGTGAGTTGGTGGGTGAGGTGAGAGAGGTGATGGGAGATATGTGAGAAGTTTAGTTGTGGTTTCTGTCTTCCCCCTCCTCTTCTGCAGTTTGTCCTGGAGTTTTCACCCTTGCAGACATCTCAGGTCCCTGCAGTACAGCTGCATGGTATGCCAGCATCCCTCTGTGGCGTGACACATGGTGGGCGTATGTCCAGCTGTACGAGGGAGGCCAAAGGTTCCCAGCACGGGGCTGTGGCTGGGAACGTGCCTCCTAGCAGGGCTCCTTCCAGCGTGGGGCTCTGCCGCGGCTTCTTCTTTGTTGGGGATGTAACACGTCTGCAGCAGCGGGGCCTGGAGCGAAGAGTCTGCYTGAGATAAAGTCATCGCAAGGAGGGTGTTTGAGGTGGGGAAGTCTAAGCCACGTGTCTTGAAACAGTTTATAAGTAGTCAAGTGTCTAAAACGCCCAACGGTTTTTCCTCACGCTGGGCAGCGGCATGGTGCGTGGCTGCAACAGGGCCCCTGCTGAGACCGCGGGCTGCTTCGCCCATCCAGCCCCAGCCATGGCTCTTCCCTGCCTGAGTGTTAAAGCTCAGCTAAAGCAGAACCCCTCTGAACTTCCCTGAGCTTAAGGATTTAGTTTAGATTTTAGTTTAGAGCTTAAGGATTTAGTTTAGTTTGCATTGACTGCGGGTCTGCTGTTGGTTTATTCACACTTATTGACCTTTCCTGGCTGCTTCCTCACCCTTCCCAGTTATGTCTTCCTCCTGTCTGTGATTCTGTCCGCATTATCCATCCATCCATCCATCCATCCATCCATCCATCCAGGAGGAGTGTCGTTGGAAAGGGCTGTCGCTCTTGATGATTGACAAAAGGAAGGGCATTTGTCCTTTTGTCTATCAGTGTGATAAGCAAATCCAGTGCCAGTCATTTGCATGCAGAGAGGACTGTTTCATTAAGAATTTCATTAAGATGGTAATGTTTAATGTTTCCTGGAAAAAATGAGGTTTTGGGTTGTTCAATTATATAATTAAAGTCAGAGAATTAGGGAAGATTGCAAGCTGCTTGCATAATGTGGGCAAGTTTAATAGTAAAACTTGTAAATAAGTTCAAAGGAAATGAGCTTTCTTTATGTTACTTGCCTTGAATGGAGTTTGTCTCCTGTAAGGGTGAGGGATACAGAGAAGGGCAGATGGGGAGTTAACAGGCTTTGACAGAGGAATGTATTAGCAGACAGATCTCATTTTTTCTCCGAGTTTGAGCAACAGGAGGCAGGTGACCTGGTAAAACGCAGAAAGCTCTGCTAGGCAGCCAGGCTCAGCCAGCCTGCTGCGTGAGCCGTGCCCGTGGGCTCTCTGGAAATCGTGCCTTGCGGAGGCTGAGTTTTAAGAACATTTATTCCACTTTATTTAGCACAGCACTAGGTTACGATGGCATTGGCCTAGTATTTTGCAAACTCGCATTAATTTGTTCCCTGTGATGTTATAGCTCTGTTCCCACCACGAGTGGGGTTGAAATGCTGCACACGTGTTGAGCGAGGACTGTCCGCCTCTTTTGTGTGCGTGTGCAAGGGAGGAGCACCCAATGCTGACCTGAGTGAAGGCCAAAAGCACATGTATAACCAGGCTTGTAAAGTGGAGTCGAGGTATGTGGGATGTGTACACATGTATATGGATGTATATATGGACATATCTACATACATACACAACATTATGTATGTATAACTGAGAACAAATTCAAACACTGTAGCATTAATTCCTTAAGCTAACAGAATATGCCSTACTTGCTTTGCTATAGAATAGGTTTCCTTCAGGTCTAAACTTAAGGCAGTGGGAATGGTTTAAGAGGGATCCTTTCCTCTATAGGGACAAACTCTTAACGATAACATCAACACAGTTTCCACTGCAGCAGGCTGAAGTCCTTCTGTCTCCCCAGTTTGCCCAAATCCTACCTGCTAGGAAGGGCTCTCCCAGACACACCTGGGGTTCCCCAGAGCACTAGAGGAGCTAAACCTGGAGTTTATTAGCATCCAGATGGCTCATTAGACTCCCTGGCTCCTGTCCTAACCAACACTAGTTATCATTCAAGTGGGGCATCTGACAGGGAGATGATGAGGGTTACCAGCTCCATGTAGTTATTCCAGAAACTCTCAGAATCTTTTCATAGCATCCTTTAAATGACAGTCCTAAAAAGGGACATAAAAAGGGAATTTATTAGGGAGAATTCCCAACAGAAGCTCAAGCAGTATAACACCTTAAAAAGAAAATGGTGACCTGACAACGCTGCAACAATAAGTCATGTATTATATGCCTCTCCTTTTAGTGCTTTATACAGCTTATTTTAAGGAGATGACCATTTTGGGTGCACCGTCATTCTTTATAGGGAAGACCTATATTTGAGTGATTTGAGAATAACAACTGTTTCCTCCTTATTTTTTCTTCCTATTTTTCACAGTGTTCCAGTTCAGTTCATTGTGGCCTTTTATTTTGTTTAATTTGTGACTTTTGAAAGCTGGCCAGCATATTAATATTTCATATGGAAAGCCATTTATATGGATTAACTTATTCAATATACTTTTTCTTATTCAGCTTGTGAAAAATCCACAAAAATTTCCTTAAATTTCTTAAATCCCATGATTTTTTCCCCCTCAATGTGTATTTTGCAGCCACACCTTGGGTTGTGAGACAGTTTAGAGCATTTCATTTGGAGTATGCAGTGTTGCTACATTTTTGGATGTGAGATTAGGCTGTGTGTTGGCTAGTGCTAATAGACTGGTTTTGGTGGCAGGGTGCCCTTAGCCCCCTAGTAAGCCCATGCTTCAATATCTATTCCCTGTTCTTGCAGATTAACACTTTTGATTTTTTTTTTTTTTTTTTTTTTTTTTNATAGATTTAGTTCTGTTTTGATTTTTCTTTTTTTTTTTTTTTTTTTTTCTTCCCCCAACCTCTGTGCATTCAGCAAATCTTTTCGGCACATTGACAAGAATGATGCATAGGTCTTTCATTATTATTTATCTGTAATGTATTATGAGTCGATGAATCACATATTTGCCTTCTGCCTGATAAATACTTGACTGCAGGGAGAAACGTACCCGGTCATTAGTAGTCAAAGAATGGTAAGTCCTATGAGTTTACTACTGGGTCAATAAAAATGTGTCTAGGCATTATGCTGGACAAAAGGGGATTACTGGGTTATTGAAAGGGAGGTGAGTGATTATCGATTGAAGTATTTGTGTTTTGAAATAGCTTTGAATAAAAACATACCGTGCATGTTGTCACTTGCCAAACTTTTGGGTTGTCTCTGTGATAATAGAAATACTCCTTTTGTGTTGTCTATTAATAGTGATGTTATTCACCTGTTAAGTTTTGTAATGGAGCCTGCCCATAACATTTCAGACTTGATTTGTTGTCCCTGAGTTCTTCGCGATGAAACTGTGCAAATACTCGGATTCACGCAATCCAAAATGTGCCATGTGGATTTGCCCATGACCTGTGGGACCAGCAAGGGCCAGCCCTTGCCCTACAGCTCGGTCTGGCAATAACGCAGTGATCTGGAGGAGCTCTCTGCTTTAGCACCACGCTTCATTTAACATTTCCATATTTACTGTCATCACAGTGTTGAGAAGAGTGGGAATGTATTTTACTTCCCAAATTCCCTGAAGGAATTGGCTCTGTTACTGCAAAGTAGCTGAGAATGCTGCATAGATGGGCAAGATTGATGAGCAGTAAGTAAAATATTTAAAGACGTGTGTAAGACAAGTTTTGCATGGTATCCATTTATCATCTTGAGTGGATTTCATCTCCAAGCTGAGTTCAGAATTTTAAAGGAGAAAACAAGAGCTTTTGCTCTTGGAGGTGCAGCTTTAGAGAACTTCAAGGAGCAGCAGCCACTGCAAAATTAGTCTATCTCTGGATCTTTATTGAACTGTTAGTCGTTACACATTTATTGCTGCAAAGGCTTGGTTGCTGCTGATGGCAAGAGGAACACAATCAGACATTTCAACAGTGTAATTACTCTGGTGTGGAGGCAACAAAGTTGTTCCAAGGTCATGTTGTCACATCAGAGCAGGCTGTTTCCTGCATCTCATTTTTATGCCCACACACAAAGAGACACTTTTCTGGCTGATATTTATAGAGAAGTCCTACAGTCATTTTAATTATGCACAACATACTGATGCCTGCTTCACTGATCATAATTGCAGCTCTGACCTGTTTTATTTTGTGATTTAGATGCCTTCTCTTAAGCATTGCTCTGGGGTATGATTTAGAGTGGCAGGTACTGGAAGTGAGGAGACAGCCATTGATAACGCAGCTTCAGCTGGTGGAGGCTGAAACGTGCTGTGGGCTGCCACTGAAGGGCTTCTACATGTTCTTGAGGAAAGTGTTGCCATGTTTCAAACAGCTGGGAGGGGAGAGACCAGGACCTGCCTGTCCCATCCTCCCCAGATGACCTGTCTTGTCCATCCCCTCCAACTTTGTTTCCCCTCCTAGTACTTCCCAGCATGAAAAGTCCACAGCCAAAACCTTCACACTCTGTCTATTCCTTCTGAAAATGACTTTTTTTTCTGATCTGAGTGATTGGTTATGCAGAAGGAGGTCCAGGAGCAATGTGAACGCTCTTCCATAGGCAGCCTTCTGCATCGTGGTGTCCAAGAAAAGCATTCCAGCACTACTACAGTGTCCCTTCCTTTCGTCACATTAAAGAGTCACTAACCAGAGAAATCCATTTCTTATAAAACAAGGAAATGTGGGAACATGGCATCTCGCAAGCAGCACCGCTGCCAGCCTGCATATCATAGCAAAAGCACCCTCAGGGATTGTCTGGGAAGACTTTATTTTTTAAATCCCTTGTCATGTTGTTATGCCACTTGTTCGTTTACCATCAGCGGTGTCAGAAGACAAGTCCCATGGGCCTTTAGCAGTGCTTGGCAACAAAACATTTGTCACCTAATGCTTTTAAGTGGTTATCCAGGGCAGGAAACGCATGAATGTTTGAAAAAGAAGATGACCCATTTCTATCTTTCAGAAGTCTTCCTTGGATGGAAGCTTTGCTAGCAGGGATTTCTGCTGATGGAAGAAAGCTGGGAGACAAGCCCTTTGGAGAGTTGCTCTTCCATGTCTGCAGAGCCCTGTTTCGGTCACTTTAGCCTCATTAACAAGTCAGGGCTTGCATCTGCTCTTTCATTGCAGGGAAGTCCTACTGCGTTCAAATCCACTATAACCAGTGCATCAGGACATGGCCCGTCTGCACACAGACCCTGTGGTGGTTCTCGTGAGCTAAGTCTGGAATCCTGAATCCTAAAAAATGAGTAATCCTGTGTGCTGGGGCTACAAATAAGACTATTCTAGCTGCAGCAAAGGCTTGGGGTATTCCACAGTGTGATAGGATCCTAGTTGCTAAGTCAATGAAGTGCACCAGGCTCCCCCTTGTCAACAGGCAGATACAGAGTAGGGGCTGGTCCCTGTATATGCCGTCTGAACTGGGAGCAGTTCAGTTCTTGCTATGCGTGTTTTTTTAGAAAAGGATTTAACATTTCCTCTGAATTCTTCACTTCAACAAAAACCAACTGGTGGTGGTGGCGGGGTAGACTGGAGAACCACATCCGCAAATGACAGGAAGAAATCTAACCAAGAAGAAGTGATGGGAAAGGTGGCTTGTTACTTGCTTTGGTTCTCCTCTGGGGTCTATTTGACTGTATTCCTCTCCATGGCTAGAGTCTGTCTTTTTTTGGTATGACTTTCTCTGACATTTTAAGGAAACATGGCATGGCATAAGTCTTGCGGGAGAAGTGACGTTCAATAACGTAACGCTTTAATTGCTGTGGAAGTGTTTAGCACGGGGCACCTAATAGCCCATTGGAATGGGCTATGGCTTTTCTCACCTTCAGGTTCTGGTCAGCACTTAGCTGCTCTGAAACGGGTTTAATGCCATGTGTTGAATCTAGTTTGGAGAAGAAGCCGTAGTAAGAGAAGAAATGTTGAGATGTATTTCAGCTGGGTGGTTGTTTTGTTTGGTTCGTTTTTGGGGTTTTTTTGTATTTTTATCTTCCGGTTGGGAAAAGAAATGCAGAAAGTGTTGGTCTTATTCTGTAGCATTCCTAGGCTACTTCTGCTAATTTTTAGCAGGAGCTGAAACAAAAATTCCCCTTGTCTCGATGTATCTCAGCAATGCATCTTTGTCCCAGGTTCACCGCACTGGTGTGAGGGAGATGAGAGCAGCCATTCATTCCATGCTGACCTGAGATGGGAAATTCATTTTATTTAAGCTATTGAGATGCTATGATTGTCCCTTATTGTGTGAGAGTAAACAGTATGGGAATCCTCTGTGTCCCCTCACCTTCTCCACTTGCATCACATCACCTGCTAATCAAAGCTTGTCAGAAGCTGCAATCCTGTACAGGGACTTCAGAGTGTGTTTTTTTTTTTTCTTAAAAAAAAAAAAAAAGAAAAAGAAAAAAGCTCTGCCCACTAACGTGCTGAATATTGGCAATTTAACTTATAATAACAGAAGGGTGATTTCAAGCATGGTCCTGCTCTTCAAGTAAGATCAGGTGTCCTCAGTAAAAGAGGAAAAATACCTGGAGTCCAAAGCAAACAGTGCTTGGACTGGTGCTTCCTCTGCCTCTCTCAGAGCTGCACCCTGCAGCGAAGACCTTATGCTGTTATTTCATCCAGGCAGAGGGTCTGGCCTCCATGTGGGTTTGCAGACCCAACTGCTCCTCGATCTCTTCCTAACAACAGTCAGCTAGTCAGTCTCAGTGGTGACGGGACGTGCCCTTCGTGGGCGAGGGATTAAAATAAAACCAATCTGCTCTGCCCCTGCTGCTTTCCTCCCTTTTCTTGGGCTCTTTCCCCACTGAGGTCTGTGATTTCCAAAAGCAAACGCCTCACTTGGTCTGGCTCAGATCAAACTGCATCACAAAGTGACAGGTCCTTAAACAGATGTGACAGCTACAATAGGGCACGTCACCCAGCTGGTGCCATCAGGACCCGGTGTGACAGTCACAGTGCATTGCGGGTCTGGCAATAGGCAGAAGAGCCCCTGAGAACTTCTCAGCACAAAACCAGCTTATGAATGATTGATCATCAGCGCATGAGTGCCGCATGAAGCGCTCGCGCCAGTTTGACCGAATTCGGTATCTGCTGTTCACCCCGACGGACACTGCAGGGATCCAAGTGCTGCTCACTGACCTGAAAGGGACTATTACCAGTGGACTTTGCAGGAGGGGGTTGCAGGATCCTGCCTGCTTCAGAGCTTAAACCTACCCCTTGGAGCATGGTGTGACTGCACCGTGTCTGGGCAGATCTCAGTTGAATCGTGCAAAGGAGGTGCAGGCYCTGCCCGTCCATCCTTGGTGTTGGGAACTCATTTCTGATGGGTTCTCTGCCGGGTGCTCGTAGCACCTCTGGAGCACTGCTGGTGAAAATAACCGTGTGCAGAATCAAACTTGATCAAATGGATTATGTAGGCAGTGAGTGACAATCTATCTTGAGGAGTAGATAAAGCCTGAAAGATTTTTTTTTTTTTTTTTTATTATAACTTGGTATCCAATGTGTCCCTGCTACCTTGCTTGAGTCAAGTAGCAGTTATTTGGAAGTTATGAGGCAAAGGGCTTTAGCCACTTGGCTGATCTCATGCAAGAAACACTTAATTGTCCTTTAGCTTCTGTCCTTACAACCTCAAAGTGCTTCAAGGTGTCAGTGTATGACATCTTCTGTCCCTCTGCATAATGGAAGGAAGTCTGACAGTTTGGATAGATGTCTCTTGGTACCAGGTGCAGGTATGAAATGGGATAATAAGTGTGATGAAATCTTAGGCTGTTTCCTTTGCTATCTTGTGCACCTGGGACGATGGTTTATTTTGATGTGTTTCCTGCTTTTACCAAAGGGCATTTCTCCTTCATTCATAACCTTCTGTGTTAGCAGGTCAAATGAGGTTGGCAGGATACAAGCAGAAAGCAACCACTGAACTCTGGCTCTCTCTTGCAGCACAAGCACTGCAGACCTGTACTGTATGAAGCAGTGTTCTCCTGACGCTGGTCCTGATTCAAATCCACGTGAGCCYGTCTTTTACAAGCATGAACCTTTCTGGGATAACCCACCTCATCACTCTCATTGCAGCTTCTACGCTGGGACATAGTTTTTGGAAATCACCAAAATGCTGCCTGTTTGCATATCATTAAACACTGGGGGCACTGCRACTGTCAGTCTTTTAATTCCAGAATACAGCAATATGCTGACAGCAAGGAGTTAGGAGAGTGGTAACGACATCAGCAGGACAAGTATGGGAGGCTGTTAGGGGTTGTATATGCACAGAGAGTGCCTTCCCCAGCTAGCAGAAATTGCACGGCTCACCTTCCCCTTCCTATCTGGCAGTAATGCACCATCAGCGGAAAGCCAAGAGCTGTTTATTGATTATTACACACCGTCATTAACCAGCACATGCTGAACRGAGGCATTGAAGTAGAGAGTGAAAATCTGGCTTTCGACTCCTGGGACTGATTTTCCACGAAGGTGAAAGCAAACCTGTGACAGTCAACAAATTGGGAAATTCCTGATGTGTCACACATCACTGCCAACCTGTGCAGCAGCTCGGGAGGAYCTGATGCAGAAATACGACCCATTAGCAGACTCCTATGTTGTCAACATTCTCGTGGATGGGCCAGGGTGTAAAACTAGCCAGGCAATACAACAGACTGCAAGCCTGGCACTTTGAGAAAGTTCATCTTCCAGAAGCGCCCAGGAAGGGGTGATGTTACTTCGAATGTGCTGCCATTAAGGTGCAGCAACTGGCGGCCCAAAAGCAGCTTGTGCAGTGGTGACGAGGAGAGGAGCATGAAGGCAGGCAGAGGAACAGGACCAGTTTATTTTGCTTGCAGAAATGTGAGCTGTACACCAATTAGATGAATCCTCTCCGTGGTGGTGCCAGGGTATTTAGCTTCACCCCGGTGCTCTCCAAGCCAGGTCCTCGGGTGGTGGGAGCGGCGGTTGCTGAGGCTGTCACCGCTGCTCATCGCCTGAAGCCACCTTATTGCACTGTAATCGGCAAGGAAACGTGCCAGTATGGGCAGGTGTTAGAGCAGCTTATTAATTTTTATCAGACGATAAATGTTTTCATTTATTCTCTGTCGCAGAAGAAGCCTTGGTTACTCTTTGGGAAAATTGAACAGAGATAATAGGTTTTTGCTAATGCTCCTCTTCTATCTTGCTTACTCAGAGCCAGTCCCAGCTCTACAATGGGGAGACCAGCTTGTCCATTGAACGTATCACTGCCAAAGCAAACTGTGGAAATCTAATGGTATTACATACTGCTCTCAAAGATGGGGAAAACATTTGTAATACTCTGGCTTATCACTAAGCTGCCCAGTCATGAAAGAAGCGGCAAGTTGATGCATTCAAATAATAGTATAAAAAATAACAGAGGAAGAGAAAAATGTTTTAAGAAATCTCTGCCTGATGCTAACTTTTCCTATCAAAAAGACCAATGTTTTGGCTAGGTCAGTACAATTGTAATTGCATCTTTGAGATGCTATTTGATGTCATATTTATGGAGGTATTGTTTAGTAAGTTTATTTTATATTTTCCCCTACTGATCTCCTTCCCTGTTCCATAGTTATGCTGAAAAAATAGGCATTATACACACTTTCAATTATTACGTTTTTATTCATGGCGTCTACCTACTAGTGAGCTTTAGTAACAATTATCTTCCTTCCGAAGTATAGGACTGCACAGCAAGAGATTAGATTGGTTTTGTGACTTTGCAACCAACTTTCTTTCTAACCTTGGGTGAACCTTTTGATCACAATTATGTCCCAGTGCACCAGTGTTATTAAATTTAATAATATTTAATAATATAATTTAAAACAAATATTGTGGTATTAATGGGTACTCTGACATAAGCCTGACTCTTCTTTTCAGAATATCTCCACTCAGAGCTTTCACTGACCTTGGTGGCCTTTGTTTTGAGCTATYTGGTTACTTCATGCCACCTTTCTTGATTGTCTGAACCAAGCACAAGCCTTCATATGGCTAAGGACTGTGGGCCACATGCGATGTATGGGGCTGAGGGAGCCCAGAGCAAAGCCTCTGCTTGGACACCACAGCTCCTGCTGCATCATTGCAGATGGGCTGTGCAGAATGCGTGGGGGGCTTCAGGGGCACCCAGTCATGGACTGCAGCCGTTTTGGCTTCCATCTAGAGCTGTAGGCATGGCCTAAGAGCTGCTCTCTATCACATCAGGAACTGTATGTTGCTCAGGGTTGGGTAATTTCTGGTGTTTAAGAATTAAGAGCCTCATGCTAAGCACGGCTCTTGCCCAAGGTGATTTTGCAATGTCTGTGTTACCTCTATTGATGGATTTGATGCCTTTTGCCAGATTAAATTGGTGTCTTTTGTCAACAGAAAAAGTGAAAAGAGCTCCAGGGTGCCCAGTGTGTTTGACATGAAGTCCACAAAGAACAGAAATCATTGCTGCAGCCCTGGTCACTCTTACCTTTGGCCATTCCTGTTTCCTCAGTGCAACAATATCCAGATAAAGCTGTCTAATTGCTAGGCAAATTTCCTCTCCAGGCTCTCCCCGAGTCAGTTAATGCACCTACCCTGGACGTGCAGTTGATGACGCATGCAAGGTGTAGCCTAAGGGACATCCTCTTTCTCCATCTCCACGTTTTGCCYGATTCCTGTTTTATGAGAGGGCCTAAAGTTGCAAGGGGGGTTCCCAGAAGTGATCAATCAGCACAGTGAATCCTGTTGCTTCTTCCCTGTCGCTCACTGGAAGGGGACACCGCATTCTAGATATTGGACTTAATTGCTTTCTGAATGGCAACACATTAGGTTTAATTACCCATAAAATTGAAGTACAGATACTTTAGGTCCAAAATAATTTTCCAGCTCAGTAATCTATATGTGGCCAACATCTCAGCGTGGTGTCTTATATTTCCAAAGGCACTTCAGGATGCAACAGTTACACACGCATCCATCAAAACATTTTACCTGGAAAAGCTCCTTTTGCATTTGGCAGTTCTTTGGTTGCAACCAAAAAGCAAGAGCCTGGCTCTTGACTAGCTTGCAACTGAAATAACCTCTACGATTAGTAAGTAGATGTAAAATTCTACCAGGTCAGAACAGCAATGTTACCTTTTATCTTTTAGCTGATTGCTCTTGTAAAAAGTAAAAGTGGGAAAACCCAAGCCCATTAAAATAGATGACATGCATCCTCTTTTAACTCTATTGATATTAAAAGAAACAAAACATATCAAATGCAGTGAGAATAACTACAAACTTTAACTTACCTATGAAATCTTGTAAAATTAAAAAAAAAATAGTTCTTGCTCCTATATTGAAGTCATAAGCTCTCTGAATAAAAACAGGATGAAAAGAGGCATCCTTAAAAATCCTATGTTTTTTCTGTTTCTGTTTGGTTTTTTTCCCCACCCCTGCTTCCAGCCATTGGGTTCTCCTGACYGTGGTCTGTCTGGGGCAAGTCTGCCTGGGCACTTTCAGTTGCATGTGGTATCTTCAGGTTTTGTAATAGGTTGTCACCTGCTGGGGCTGTGTAAAGAATCAAATTGGGCAGTGCTTAAATTGGATTAAAGCATGACTGAGATGAGGTTCAAGAGAATGAAAATGAGGCCATTCAACCATTTCTTTTTGTGGTTTTTTTCTTTTTTTTTTTTTTCTTCCTTTTCCGCATGCAGCTCACATATCCATTGGAGCTCATCACTACAAACCCACACCCACACCAAAGGTTTCAGGAAGAGAACATGGTTATTTATCTGAATAAGAATACCTGGAATTAGATAGCTAGTATTAGCAGCATTAAGGTTTTTAAAGAGATTGAGAGATGACTCATGTTTTGGGGGAAAAAAAATCCTAAACAGTGAGAGTTATGAGAGAGCTGTCCATGAACAGGCCACACCATTGGGAGTCGGTAGCAGTGCATCTTGCACCTTCAGCCTACTCACTATGGAATAGTTCCTCCTCTGTTTGGAAGGAAAATACTGATCTTACCCTCTTTAGCTGTTGCTCTGTTCCCATTTCTTCCCCGGTCTGTGGGGAAAAAAAATGCAACAGCATCCGTTATTCATGATGGCCCTGAATTCAAGCAATTAAATAGGATAGGTACAGGCTAGGTGAGCTCAAGCACAAAAGTGTGTTGGTATTTCCATGGTGGCTGGCTAGGATTCTGCTTGCATTGAGCTGCAGCTTTGCTTATGCCTACCATGTATCTCAAAAAYATCATGAGTTTTCCTATTGCTTTCCCTATAAATCATTCTTTGTCAAGCAAGCTACATACCTCACTGAGCAAAAGCTAAACATTCCCCCCTTAATCTGGAGTATATATTATTCTGCTAATGCTCATATGGCTACTTTTTATTTTCTTCAAGGTCATTAGTCACTTGCCACAATAGTAAAATGTGATGAACAACCCTATGAAAAGTTCAATGAAATGAATAACTAGCTTTAAACTATTCTATGGAAAAAAAAATGGCAGCAGTAAACTAGGCAGTGTGTTTCACATAGATGAATTTTCTATGATTAACTTTGCAAGGCTGAAATTCAGTCTTCTGCATTGTTCTTGAGATACCCTCATGAAATTACTCCAATGATCAAGAATTTCCTTTATTATTTTCTTGCACTCTTTAGTTTCTCAGATAAGACGTGGGTGGTAACTGGAATTTCTCTGCCTCTGAGAAATAATGCTAGTCCTCCTGTGTATTTATTTTTAATAATTTCAGAGCTTTCCCCTATAAGCCACAGATAGAAGGGTAATGAACTGGTTTCAGTTGGAGCTGTTCTACTCAATACACAACATACTATGACGAAGTAATAAATTCACAACAAAAAGGGCTGATCATAGTAGTGGGTACCCTGATATAATGAGTCCCTCATTCTTCAGTGGGAAAGATGCTATAAAGCTATCAACCCTGATGTTTGTATTTACTTATTCAGATGAATGAGTAAATAAATCAAGTGCAGCTGGTTTAAGGAAAAAAAAAAATATATTAGTTTGTTATAGTGGCCTTCAGGCTGAGCTAAGAGAATGACCTGTGGCATGATACAAGCAAATGATCCAATACCTTGCTATGAACACATCAATCTTCTCCTGTAGTGACTCAAAGTATTAAAGATGCATTAGCTGTGTTATCTAATGTAGAGGTGTCCAGTGAGACCTGATTAGGGTTAGCAAGTTGCTCTGAGGTTTTGGGTGGAGGTTGTTCTGGCTGGGTAAAATATTGCACTCATGAACAGAAGTGGAATTGAATATTACTTTTTTTCCCTGCTGCTTTTGAAGGCTTTCGAATTCCGATGTTTTCAGTTCCTACAAATTTTTGTTTCTTTAACTGCTGCAATGCACGCAAAGGTGAGGTTTGCCCTTCTGGGAAGGCTCAGCATGAATACACTAATCTATTTGAATCCCAAGGGATTCAAGTCTGGGCTAAGTCTTGAGTGGATCTTGATTCATGTTTGCATAGGAGTGAATTTCTGCTACAACTGCAAATGAGTAACAACTTCAGTGTTGCCTGATTTTTTTTTTTCTTTTTTTTTCTTATGATTATATTCTAAATCTTATGTTATTTCAATTTAGATAAAGTTCTTCAAAAGGGCATTTCAAAAATRCATTCTTTTGTATTAAAAAAAAAAATTTGTCCTTCATGGTTACACAAGAAGTCTTGAGAGCATGATCAGAGAGTCTCCCATAGAGACTCGRAGAACAAGCAGAGCTAAGTTTTTGTTTCATGTCTGAAGCCACTGTAACTTTTGGAATATGGAGGGTTCAGGTTTTTTGACTGTTTATTGGTGGCAACTGCTGTAACACTTGCATTCCTTCCAGTTAATGCGCTGTGCAAAGGTCAAAAGGCACCTGAGCAACTTCTGAAACTTTGGTGGACTACCTGATGTTAACAGGGTTGGGAGATATGAGTGACAGAAGGAGCGTTTCCTGGTCACTGAGGTGACAGCGTAGCTGTAGAGGTGACCTCCTCAGAGCTGGAGAGTGGTATTTGGGCTGGGGATGCCCAGAGCGATCACTCTGTAGCCAGATATCATCTCCTTTGAGTCCTGTTATTCTCAAAACATTATGTACACAATAGTATAGCCATGTGAATAAATGCAGGATAAAACGCCTGATTCAATGGAGCCAATGTGCTAAAACAGCAATGTTTTGGAGATGACTGCTGCTAGCCTTGGCGTGATCAATGCTGGACGGGGTCAAATGAGCTGCTCTGGTGGCAGGCCTGGTGAAGAAATACCTCTATTTGTTTCCACTGGGGTTACAAGTGGCTTGAGTTTTCTAAAGATGGCTTCTTGTTGTCAAATTATCAGTTATTATACTGTTGTTGAAATGCTAGACTGAATATCTCAAGTGCCACTTGTGTTGTAGCGGCAGATTTGTTGGCGAGGGATGGAGGCAGCGAGAGAACACAATGCTCGCCCAGGGAGAGGTTGAAACTGTCACTTCGCTCTTTAATGGAGACAGGAAAGGTAATTAACAGCTAGCATTGTGTACAGATTCGTATTTCACGGGGCAGATGACTCATTTTGGCTCTAAGCAAGTATGAGAATGAAATTAAACCAACGCCTGGTGCCATGCCAGTGACTTCGGCATTTTAAAAATATCCCCCCTCTGTGTCCCAACACAAGCTCACTATATTTTCAAAATCAGTATGTGCTTTGTGGGAGCAGGGTTTTCCAGCCTCTCTCTGTAGGTGAAATATACCTTTTATGTTCCTGCTTGCATCCAAATTCATTCATTTAGTAACCTCACTGTGCGTTAGCTGTGTGTTTTTTATGTGCCTCAGCCTGTTTCCATAGGGTCTTGAAGTTGTACTAGCCTAAGGTTAGATTTATTGGAACAGTTGAGGAGTTTGTAGAAGAGTGCGTTGGGCAGGGCTGGCAGAACTGGATACATTGAACTTGATGTGGGGAAAGGCTGCAATTATTCCTTACATTGGGATCATGCTACCTACCGTTTTCTCTTGCATCCCTGATGGGTAGGATGGCTGAACCATGCTACGCCTAGAGCTTCTCTCCATCTCCAAAGGATTGTAGGGTTTTTTTTTGGTGTGTAACAGGTCAATGGCATAGTCTAGCAGAGAGCTGCAGTTCATACGGCCAAGTTAGGGCAAAAGTGCTGCGAGTGAAATGCAACAAACTGTAATATTTAGAGCAACATATTCTTTGCTCAATGCTGTGGATTTACTCTACTTGTTATCCTTTTTGGGAAGCGATCGATGCCTTTTCATTCTGCAGTTTCTCCCTTTTTTTCTCTGAACAATGTATTACCATACATGTGCCTGCTGAGGGGTGACTGGATATCATCACCAATTCGTGGAGGGACTCTTAAATCAGCATTCAGGTCTACCTTGGCCAAGGACCGGTGAGGAACCTTTGTAGTTGGTGGGATGAAAGAGGAAGAAGGAGGCAGTTTCCTAAATACCGTTTCATGACAGATAGGAGGGGAATTGCTGCCGAATGTGCCACGTGCCAGTGGGGCAAGCAGCAGCAGCTGGCTGAGGACAGGAATTTGTTCCCTGCTATATGCAGCAGCCTCGGGCAACCACGAGACTGTGCTTCTGTGCTGTCCACAGTTTCTCCACGGTCACTTGTGTTAACACTGAGCAAGCGTTGAACAGGTGAGTTGCAATTCCACTGTGCTTATATTTACCTTTCACAGCTGTAAAGGACTACCCAGTGCCTTTTCACTACTCGGGCAATGTAATAGATAACCAGAAGTGAGACATATTTTGAGATATGCTAATGCATTCCAATGTTATCTTTATGCTGTGAACTTTTTGTAAAAGGTGGTAGAGACCTTCGTGGTTGTTTTTGGGTGATGTTTTGGTTTGTGTGGTTTTTTCTTTTTTTTCTTTTTTTTTTTTTTTTTAAACATCTATAAATAAACTTCTACTAGACTGATTCACTACCTCCTCCCACACCCATTTCCAAAATAACAACCCAGATCTAGCCCGCCGCCAGCTTTACCCCAGCAGGAGCAGAATTCGGATAATGAGGGCATGAGGAAAAGGTTACCAAACAAAGCTAAGGGAGTTAAATTTAGAGAGGGAAGAGCTAACAGGTGGCCAAAGAAAAGGGAGGGAGGAAGACTTTGGAGTGGCAGTGAATAGAAATGTGATTGCATTCGTTATGAGGGTTTTATAATAGGGAGAATGTTGGGAGTAAAATAAACTCTATAAAGAACTATTTTAAAATGTATTGTTTGCAGAAAACTGTAATCAATCTAACTGACAGTCGGAAAGGTCTATTTAAATTGCAGGGCTTTTCTCCCTTGCACTCTTACCAAAATCAGCTTCAACAAATTGGGAGGAGTATAGAAACAGATAGTGAACTCATCCACTGACATGTTAAACCATTTCTAAGTCTTAACTGCATTTTGTCCCTTTCCCTTATTTTATGGTATGATCTGACCTGGTTTTGGTTTAAGGGTTTGTCTTGGGATGTTAACACCAAGATCCAAGTGCCTTTCAGATCTTTCCTTGCTTGCATGCCTTCATACCAAGTTGTTTCTTTGCCTCAAAGCCAGCTTCTATCAAAGGTGCAGTGAAAAAACAGGGATCTAGCAAAAGTCATCTACCCACTGCTTTCATTTGGCAATGATAGCTTTGACCGCAGCTCTGCTCCATGGACTGACTCCTAAACCAGAGGTTAATTGTCCATGTGGGGGGCTGAGATGTATCTAAAGAAAGAAACAAAAGTTTGGCCCATATTATTCTATGCAATGTCCTTGGGCTCAGTTCTCATCACGTTGGAAGATATTGTCTGAAAAGAAGGATGTGGTTCGCTCTGTGTGACAAGAGTGACTTGGTGACTAACTCAATGCTATATATTTTTGAACTGGTACCAAGGCTTTCTTAGTTTTTTGTTTTATACAAATTCTGAAGAAAACTGTATCTTAGCCACAGAGGTAGCTTCCAGGTTTTTTAGACTGGAGAAATGGGATTGATCTTTAGTATCAGTCATCTGCAATGCTACTTTGGTCTATCCGTCCGTCATGGACGGAAAGGGACTTCCCTCCCAAAGTACTTAGCTTTTCATATAKAGAGTTTAAATGAATTTCCATATATAAATATACATGTTGCAAGTATTTGCAGATGGTCAAATGAATCCCACATGAAGTGCTCRCTGTACTGAACTGGAATTTGGGAGTCTCACTCATGCTACATTTCGGAGGTTTTTGTGAGTATTGTGCTATTAAGGCCTTAGGTTATATATTATTGTTTATACTTAGTAATCCTTAGAGGATTTCCACTTTCTTTCTTCTTGTACAGTTTGACTAGATTAAGGAGGTGTATTTTGACAATGCTGTCTCACTACTTGGTTTTATCTGAAGGAATAACTTATGTTTCTACTGTCCCTGAACCATGGTCAGTTGTGCATTGATATGGCCAGGGTGCTTTCATGTTACCTAGATGTGGCCTGTGGCTGGTGTGTCAGAATGCAGCATTATCCTGAAGATGACGTTTCAGTCTCTTTTTATGATTCAGGGACAACCTCTTGAATTTCTTCTTTGAAATGATGGCAACTGACACCATTTTCAGAAATATTGATTCTGAACAGGAGTATTTAGATAGTGCCACAGCCATTGCTACAAGGACAATAACAAGGTTTTTCTTTCTCTCTCCTTTATTAATCCCTGGAAAACATAGTCCTGGTTACCTCAGACAGCTTTAAAAGGGAAAATGCAGCATACAGGCTCTGTTCTTCACTCAGTGGAAGTACTTTTATTTTGGACATCCTTTTTAATCAGAAGATTGGTCCAGCCTCAGATGGCCTTTTGTTCTAATTCTGCCCTGACTTTGACTGATGCTATGTCTCTATTTGGGGATTGACTAATTAAGGCTATCCTATCTAAAATCAGTTTGCTTTGCTTGTTGTTTTTTTTGTTTGTGTGGTTTTTTCCTCTCAATTATTATTTTGAGTTTGAGATGGAGCAGGGCACCCTGTTGTACAGCTTCTTTTAAACTGTTTTTTTTCCCGGTGCTAAAACCAAATCAGATTTAAACTTTTCTCTTTACTTTAGAGTTTTCCGTAATCCAATCTACCTGTCCTTATTTAACCAAATCACCCTGTTTCAGATTACCCTGTTGCTAATTATAGTATTGATTACCTCTTCCTCTCATTCATTCTTTTTTCAGGCTTGTTAACCCGTAGCTTGAAATTCTGCAAGGGGAGTTTGCATAGCATATCCTTGAAATTACGCTTGGAAACTATTACTTGGACAGTTACTTTAGAGGCATTCTTGGAGGTCATTACAGTTTTTGTCAAGAACAGTTTAATTCTCTGCCATTTTCCACTTTTGTTATTATTGTGGATTGTCATGGGAGCAGGTTAATTTGGTCCAATTTCCTCCTCATGTTCTGTCCCTCATCTCATGAATGCAAACACGTGAAAGCTGGGCTCTGCAGAAGATTAAACCTGTGGTGACAAGTAATTCCTGTGACAGAGGCTTTAATGAGAAGAGAAAAAAACCTTAAAATATCTTCTTTCACTTAATAAGGTTAATCTAAAAAGTGGTATGAAAATCACTGGAGGACAGCTCTGACCTGTCTGCTGGTCACGTTACGAGCCATGCTGGGACTGGCCTTTGGGCATGTACATGCCGGAAGGTGACTCCATGGGCAGGCAAAATTAAAGCCTCTCTCTGAAAAGCAAAGAAAGCTCCTCAGTGGTGACCTAGGAGAAAACGGGCCGGTGGTCCTGCTGTCTGGAGGTCAATGCTGCGTGTGAAGTGCTGGCTCCTGCAGCGGCTTGGCTCCACGCCGTCCTCTGTCCCCGCTCACTGCTAAGGACGACATGGAAGTATCCATCACCTCGTCAGCCAAAGTCTGCCTAGTGGCAGATACGTAGGAAAGGCACGAGAAATAAAAAGAAGTTGAGCCTGTCTCAGATAAACCTTTCCAGTTTTTGGCAATTGCTGGTTTATAGGCTTTCAAGCCATASCCTTAGCTACTAAGTCTTCATGACTTTGTCTAGTCCCTTATTAAATCCTTTAAAAAACCCTTTGTCTTCTGCAATAACTTGTGTCAAGGAGTTCCATAAATTAACTGTGTAAAAAAGCACTTAATTTAATTTGTGTTAGACGTGCTGCCTGATCATTTCATCAAATTCCACCCCTCACCCACCTTTATTATGTTGGGAGTAGTTGCCCTCTCACTACATTTCCACTCCTGGCTTTACAGACCTCTTACTCCCCCCTCCGTCATTCTCCTACCATACTCTAATGAGAGCCCTTAAGGAAACACAGACCCGTTAAATGGGAGAGGCCAGCTTGGAGCTGCTCCTCAGGGTCAGATTCATCACGCAGTTGCTGTGGACCTCAAAGGGGGGAGCACTCTGTAGCAATGAATGTAGCACTTTTATCCATGATGTTGAAAGATGCTATTTGCAATAGAAAGCATTTACGATAGTCTTGCCTTTCACACATACGTTATTCAGGCAGGCATAAGCATGTTTTTAGTGTAACTTTTTTTACAATGGGAATCGATGAGTTTGCTGTCACTTGCCAGAAACATCTGCCCATCACCCTAGGGAGAAAAATCATTACTTTCTGGGAGTTTATTGATGGCAGGGCTCTGATTGATAACTAATTCCAGCTCTAGGTTTCTCCTGAGACTTGTCTTTTGCTGGCTCATCCCTTGACCCATCCCTAAACCTTAGCATCCTTTGACCCAGAGGGGCAAAGGAAGTAGGATAAAAAATAGATGCTATATTTAGGTGAGATTGCCTGGTACGTCATTTAGATGTGCACGTGGATTTAGCTCAGCAGGTTAGTCAAGCCTTGCTCCTGTGCTTGTACTTCACTGACTTCAGTAAAMGCCAAGCACACATAAACCATGTGCTTGTGGCTTCTCCCTGGATCAGGATGAGAGCGGTCGCCTTGCAGGTGGCTCAGCTGTAACCCTGCGCCTTGGGTCTGCTGGGACTCGGGAGGCTGGAGGTCTTCCTGGTCCTGACCTGCTGGATGAGCTCGGGTAAGAGGCACTGCCCTGCCCGGTGCTTCCAGGCTCCCTGTTTGTAAGTTGGAGCAATAAGTTTCTGCCTCCTTGAAATCTGTGGTGAAACATGTCTGTATAAGTTATAGGTGTTACTAAAAGACTGTCACGGCAGCAGCTTGGAGATTACACCCACTATCTGAGAGGCTTTTGTTGTTGCAAACCGGCTCATTTATATGTGAAGAAATCAGAATTTTTATAAGCAGAATGTTTTTTCCTAGGTCTGGGTGCTCCCAAAAGCAAGAACCTTTCCATCGGGTATTAAAACCTGGCTTTTGCTTTCAGTGGCAGGCAAGGACGTGTGTTATTACTGTACTTGGACAAAATGTCACTCASGATAATACAGAGCTGCAGACAAGGATTGCTTTAAAAGCAGGCCCTTGTCTCTCTGTATTTCCTCAGCACACTGAATGTTTGGCTAAGCTCCAGGAACTTTCCAAACATAAACAAGCATTTATGTATTAAGCCTTTTCATCAGGCTATGCTCTGTCTGAGCTGGGATGTGGGCAGCCTTTCTAATAAGGTGTATGCAGAATTGTTAACGGTTTTCCCATCAACCTGTGCAACAAAAACATCAAAACTTTTCAATATTAAATCACTAGAAGTTTTTTGGAAGTAAATCACTGTCTTCCTTTCACTTAACAGTAGTAGAAGAATGAGCTAATTATGGGTGTGATAAAAACCCTATTTTTTTTTCCTAAGTAAATGGATTGCTGCATGTGTATGATGAGAGTATGAAAAGCAGGTTGAAACTTTGGGATGTGGCTTGTGCCTGGTGCTGGAATGAACTTTGGCAGCATGGGTCCATCCCTGTCCTCTGGTCAGTGGGTGACAGTCCCACCAGCTTCCAGGTAGCAAATAATAACCAAAATAATGATGCTTATGCAGTTGCTAGCATAAGACAGCCAGCAATTTAGGATTTCTAAATGCAGTTCTAACAGAAATAGCACTAGCTCCCTTTAATGGCAAGGATGAGTGGGAGTTGGGAACGGTACAATGCTGTGTCATCTCTGGTCCACCAACCCGATGCAGTGGGTGACTGCCCTGGAGCAGTTGCAATTACCCTGGCATTTCAAGTTGATGAAGTTTGAATTGCTGGTGCTCAAGCTGAGCTTGTTGCAAACTCTAGTAAAGGATTTCAGGGCTTTTAGTCTGCTCTCTTTTCTTCACCAGGCTCACTGAAATGAAAAAGAGATTAATTTAAAATATATATGTTTAAATATGCAGATATATTTTAGATTTGAAGATGCAATCTGTTGTTTGGTCCTTAGTTTATGTGTTTTATGTCAGTGGAATGATCTCCAAAATAAGYTGCTAACTCTGAATGCATACCGTGGCAAAACTCGGCCTCAAATAGTGCCTTGAAATAACGTCTCATCAGCTGCAAGATGTGCTTTGTATTCACACTGTCGGTCGTATTGACTCATTTCCCATACATTTGTAGGTCACATGCTATCCTCTGTCCTTAGGCAGCAGGAGATAGTCCTCAAAAGAGAAGTTTAACTGTAAATGTTTGCCTCTTCGGATTCAAATTTCACTTGCGTCAAATAGCATCTGAAATGGTCTCATTTATGTTTTCATCAAATAGGTAAGTAGGAGTTATTGAATAATACCCTATATCTCCACGGGGAGCTCAATAGAAGTGAGCTGCATGTACGCAGGTATTAACGGGGACAGGATGGGGGTCACACAAGTGCATTTCCTATGCTCCCCTCATCAGGATCCTTATCACTAAWATAGCTGAGAAAAGGATGTGGTGGTGGTAGGGAAAAGCTAGCAGTGAGCTCTAGAGAGCAGGGGTGATGGTGGTAGCTGTTCAGGAAGGTGGGTTAGAAGCATCCACCTGGTCTTGTCTGTGTCCAAGTTGGAGGTTTCTGAGAGCTGTGTGGGGAGGACCTTTCCGAGTGAGCTGCTGTCACAGAAATGGGTTCATGTGCTGAATGAATGTGGCTTTGAGGAGTAGTCTTTGATAGACCACACTGTTTCTGGAAAAATCAAATATTTGTGTTCAACCACAGTTCATTTTAAACCTCTAAGGTATACTGGAGTTCATCATGTGTCTCTTTCTTTCCAGAAGTATTTGTTTTTTTTCTCACCCTTGTTTCTTGCTGGTCTGTGTTAGCATGCAGCTCTCCTTGCATCTAAAGATCAAAAAATCCTGTATATATGACAGAGTTATTGAAAGTAAAAAGGGGATAAAAGAGTGATAGCTGGGAATAAAGCCAATGTTGTGGTTTCTCAAAAAGCATCTTTCTGAAGTGTAAGTACTCAGAAAAGGCACCAGATGTTGTGTGTGTGTATTTTTAATATAGCTTTGACTAGAGGGAAGTGATAAAGACGGTTATCTCTAGAAAAGGGGATTGGGGGCAGGTAGGAGGGGATGATGAGCTGAAGACCAAATGCTCCCCTTTGTTTGTACTTCCTCTTGTCAGGGAGGAACATTTGAGCTGATTGATCTTTGGGCCAGAGCAGCTGTGGCTAGTAGACAACAGACACTTTCAACCACAAGTTTCTTTTAACACTCTCAACATTAGTCTTTCTTCTTAAATGAAGAGGAGATGCCCTTAGCATCTGCTATGGCCTGGGATTGCTTTCTCTAGTGCACTGGGATCCCTTCACATCTGCTTGAGGCAATGAACTTCCCTTTCAGAGCAGATCTCCAGGTCTGCCAAGAGAGAAGGAAAAAATGACACTCAGCCAGCTCTCCCCGTCCTACTGTTTTGCTGAGACTTGCACAGGTACTCCAGTTTTGGGAAATGCGGAGCTGCCAGGGTTCATGTATAAAGCTTGGCTTTTGGAGGCCAGTCTGCAAGGTAGGGCAACTCTTAGGGCTCCAGCGGAGGTCAGATTGGTCCCTGCAGTCCCAAGGCTGATGTTGGAGCTTGGCATCCAGTTTCAGTCCTCCCAGGAACCTCTTCCTTTTCTTCCTTTTCCCCATTATAGTAGGGCAGGGGCTCTCTGATTCCCCCCAGCTGGCTAATGCACTTAATGTGACCACTGTGCATCTCTTCTTCAGCAGAGACCTATGGCCAGAGAGAGCTTGTAGATGTGACCTAGGCCATGCTGGGACAAGTACTAATGCTCTGCGCTAGCAATGCCCATGTTAAATGGTTTGCAGACAGGCGGTTGACATGACCTCGCTGAGATCAGAGGAGCTGTGGCAGAAGTTTCTGCTCAGCAGCTGTGAATTATGTGCGTCACCAGTGCCGCGGAGGCTCAATTCTGTTTCTGAACACGTCTCTGTTGGCAGGATGAGCTGTGAACAAAACAAGGTGCTGGGAAGGAAAGAAGAGTCAGCTCGGTGGTCTGGGAAGGCAGAGACTTTATTTATTTGGAGTMATTTTTCTGAATGACTTGAATTACAAATTAAAGCTGTTAATGCCAAAGTAGCCTGATGATTGCCACGGGCATCAAGGAACCACTGTGCTTCTTGGTGCCAAATCACTAATGCTCCGTGCAACTTTAAGTGAGGTGGGTCTCCCTTTCTGTGTCAGTCATTTCTGCTGTATGAGAAAAGAGAGAGAGAAAGATGAGAAAGAGAAGAAGCAGGAATCTCCTGGAAAACCTAGGAGACTGCACTGGAGCAKGAGCCGTCCTGGGGCACATTAGCAGTCTCAGTGTTGTTTGTGGGTGCATTGTTAAGGAAGTGTTTCTAAATAATAGCTCTGTTGCAGTTTTTCTGTGGAGAAAGCTTACTTAAGCATGATTTCTCCCAGGACTTTTAGTGCTTTTCTTTTCTTTGGACAAACATAGAAGGATAAAATGAATCCATCCACAAAAGCCCCAAAAGCTGCTGCTTTCACCAGCAGAGCTGGCTGTCACCTGGGATGGCCAGGAGCATCACTCATGGAGCATCTCAGTAATTGGACTTTGCCAAGGAGGAAGTAAATAAAAGGTTCCCAGTGAAGATTGCTCCAATAGCATGGATTTCACAAATTGAAAACATATTAGCTTCTGACAGCTCTGTTCTTCTATAGACAAAACAACTACTTTCCCAGGAGCTCTGTGCTTAAAGTTTTAAACCTTTTCCCTTCTGGTGAATTCTTTGTGCATCTAAAGAAGGCTCCTAGAGCCTGATTTTTACATTCTTTTGCACCTTGGCACTGGGGCATGTGTTTACATCTCTTACTCCACTGGGTATGAGGCAGTAACAAATTTGGCCCYCTAGATATTTCTTACAGTTGAACCCAAGGTTAGATATATTCTCTGGGACTCTGCAAGATTTCAATTCGTTTATTCTTTACTCTGCTCATCTTGCCTCTACTCTTGGTGTCTGCTGACAAAATTGAAAAGAAAATCCCTCTTAAAGTTTTGAAAATAAAAAATGTCAGGTGCATCTTAGAAGCAGTGTTTTAGTTCAAGTYGGTAGCTACTCCGTCCTGCCAGGCTGCGCACAGCATACTCCAGACTCGAAAGGTTGGGAGGAAGGAGACTAGTGCAGTGGCTAGCATCTCATAAGAGCACTTTCTCAGGCTGGTAGAGAGAAAGCTTAGTGYTTTGCATCAGTCTGCCAATATATAGTTGAGTCAATAGGTGCCTTTTTTTTCCCYCTCCACATGGATGAATTTGGCTCAGGGGTTTTCCAGTAAATCACTAGAAAACTATTTATGACTTGGCCTTCTTTGTACGACTTCTACTCCAACTGCCAGTTAACACCAAATAGAAAAACTGACAGCAGGGCAGATCTATGCTCCGTGTCTCAGTATAAATTTGGGCCATTTTTTGCCTAGTAATGAGTCGCAGCCAGCCCTTTCCAGTATCCACAACAAGCRGAGGTAGATGCAAGGTCGTCCTGTTAACAAGTAGAGATGAGTGGAGCATGAAAGACTCGGGAGGTAAACATGATAATCTGCCAGGCTCTAGATAGGCAGCGTTGGGGTGAGCTTTCTCTCCTTGGTTTGGATCTTGGCTAGCTATGGAGGGGAGAGAAGTCCAGGGCTCACATTGCTGACTGAGCTCCATCCCTGGCAACAGGGATGCTGGCAATGCCCGTGGGGCACTGCTGAAGGCAGGGGTGGCCTCTAACGGGAAAACTGAATCAGTGTCGGCTTTTGCACAAGGTGTGGGGGCAAACCGAGCACCTCCAGCTACTTCTGCATAACCTGAAGTCACCAGACTTCCTCCTGCTCTGAGCTTTGCCAAGCCAGTCTCGTTTGTCTTGGTTCTGGAAGTCAAATAAATGGGTTGGGCAGAGTTGGGTAACCGCCATGGTACCTCCCAGTACTTCCYGCGGACACCCTCTCCTGAAAGGGAAAGGGAAGGAGGCTTGGCCCAGTCCAACCTTGCTGCATTGCTAAAAACAAGTCTCCAGCTTGTTTCAAACCACAGCTGGGAATCCTAGAGAAAGGAAGCTGAACTCCTGAGACAGTGTCACCTAGCCCTGGCTTTTAAGCAACTGTTCTCTAACCAACATGAGAAATGCATTAGCCAGCCCCCCTCCTTGGCTCTGTGGGAAGAATCAGTGCAGTCTGTGGGGACAGAGCAAGCAGAGGGGAGTGAATGGAGTATGTGAGGGAAGGATTTTGCATGCCAAAGTCATGCACAGAATCAATTTAAAAGCAGGCGCTGAAGATCAGTACCTTTAGGGGAACCCAGGGAGCCATCCCCACATCCTCTGCTGTCTGGAAAGGAAGTTTTTGCACTGTGGTACACAAAGGAAGAAACAATCAGGCCTCTTTCCCCTCTCCTAATGATAGTGCTCAGCTCTTAACACTTCAGCTGTGAATAGGCAGCCCCAGCACATGTTACAGAAGCTACTGCATTTGTGTTCACTGCAACTGCAAAGTCCTGCTCTGATCCATGCTGACTGTTTCTCTGCACTGCGATGGTGGCTCTGGAGAGATGGCATTGAATTTTTCATGGCTTGTATGGTTTTGTGTGTTTTTCTGGGAACTTGGAGAAGTGTATGCTCAGGCTGCTGTTCRTGATCTGTGTGTAGAGGCGAGTTGCAGGAGCTCACCTGTGCTCGGAGGTAGCTGGGAGCACTGTGTCCCAGGCTTGCTGGGGAGCCGATGTGCTGCTGCCAGGGCATTTTCATGTGGATGTCCCTTGAAAACGTCCTAGCCTCGCATAAGTCCCGTTTTGTCTTCAGTGATAGGATTCACGTCTTGGGAAACCTGCGCTGCAGAGAGGAACCCGAGAATTCATTTTTATCAAGCATTTCCAGACACTGCTGGCTGGCTTTGAAAACTTCAGCTTATGATTATTTTTGATTATATCAATGTTTAGATGCTAGCGTGTGTACCATGGGCCAGGTGGTACAACTGTTGTTACCTGCATTGCAGATGCAATTTAGCCCAAATGATGGTGTAAGTCATCCCCAAGTGTCTCTTGGGTGTCAGACTTAAATATTAGCTTTTGAGAATATTATTTTTCCCTCCTATGGATGAAACAGGGCAAAATAGATACGGTGAAAGGAAAAAAAGTAACTACCCAGTAGAGCTAATACATGCCTAATCCTTGGCTGCAGCTTTGGGCTGTTGCAGCACAAATGAGATAGCAGCCTTCAGACTTCACTAATCATCCCAAAAGAACAGGTCCCAGTCACGCACGATAGGATTAGGAGGCTACAGAAGCATAGAGCCCTTTTTGCCATTTTTGAATCCTTTCCATCCCCATGAGTTGCTCTGTGYAAAGATATCCTATAGACAAGGCTGGGCAGAGGCAAGGTTGAAGACAGCAGGAAATTTCAGTACTGCTCCAAGTGCTACATTCCCCAGTTCTTCCTTGCAAGGGAGATTTAGTGGGTCACTTTGAAAACAGGCATCTGGATTGATTTAGCAGCTGTTGTACTTGTGTGATACCTAATATACTTGCCATCTAATAGATGAAAGGCAAAAAATCAGGGAGGCAGGATGAAATGACCTGTAATCAGAGTTGCTAACACTGTGATTTTATCAAATGTCTTGGGATATTTGGTAATGTTTGAAAGTCCTGTGATTATGCAAGACTGTTCCTTTGCAAAGGAAAAAAAAAAAAGTATTTCAAGAGCAAAATATTATGATGTGGTCCTTAAGATTCAAACAACAGGGAATAAAAAGAACATTGCATGTATTTTTTTGTTGTTTTTAAAATGCATACAAAATACCATGACTTTAACCTTCTGATTTTTCTGGCCTATACATGAGCTGTTGGAGTTGGTCATTCTAGACCTTTAGGAAAAAGCGTAATATCAAGGTTTCCAATGCTGTGTGGGTTTTGAGTATTTTGTGTTTCCAAACCACGTAGTCCACAGAAAAGAGTTTAGACACCCTTTGTCTGCCACGGGCTTAGGCTGTAAGCTTTACAGTAATCTAAAGCTGTTTCGGGCTTAATCACAGAAGTGTGGGTTATCCCTCTTGAGAATAAACTGTATTGTATATTGTAACTGCAGCTTGTAGAGAGGAAAGAAGAGACTACCCTGGAAATCAATGTAAAGCCTTTAGTCCTTTCCCTGCTTTTTGTTGCTTTCTCCCAGGTGCTGTGACTGTCTTGGGGAAACCAGAAATGGCTTTTAGAACAAATGAGACAAACAGTGAAGTAAAGACCAAGGATGCTTGAAATGAAGTGTAACATCCTCTCACTCCTTCCTTTAATGCCTTGGAAAATAAGTGCAAAATGAGAAATATGAAGTGCAATGAATTTTGACTCCTTCAATACTTCCTTAAAGGAGCCAACGTTTTTGTTGGGACTTAGATTTCAGGAGTAATTGCTGTGTTAACATTGCAGCATTAAATGCATTTCCTCTGATCTCTTCTTGCAGTATAATTGTTGTATCGCTGTGGTCAGCCACATTCCCTCTGCCTGCAATTGCTTTATGCTTCCCCTGCAATAGGAATGCTGAATGCAGGATCTGTGTTTCAGAAGCAAATCAGAAAAAGCATCTGCATACAAATGGCTTTGAAATAAGTGAGCTTTTCTTCTTTGGCACAGAGGTTTTCAGAGCTATAGCACTACTGTGAATATTTTCTTTGCTTGCTTTCTAGCAACGCAAGTAGGCAAGAGCCCATTTGCATTGAGATGAGAAGAGTTTTGTGATGGGACTGGACTTGGGAGTAGGACTACCGGAGGCTGTGCTCRTCTCTGCTCCGGTGCTGACGGGTAACCAGCACAATGGGTAAATCGAGGCATGAAGAATTTAAGTGGTCAGCCCCAAATGCTAAGGCCAGGCAGAAGTGTGACTCAGTTCTTTGAGAAAGCCCYACTGCCACGCTTGTGTGTAAATGCGCTTCCATATTCTCCATCAGTACTTCTTTTCTTTGCCCATATCAAAGGGAAGGTTGCTGTGCTTCTGAAGGGCAGGAGTCCTGTCCCTTTCCTGGGCTGGCTTTGTGCCCCAGCAGTGGCCTGTGRTATCTGTGGTGGAGCGGAGGCAATTCTGCTCTCCTCTTCTGCACCTTCACTGCCATCTCTGCGGCATGTCCCAACATACTCGAYAGGTTATTTGCTGCCAGTGTTGTCTTACAGTGTTTTGTCCTTGGYGTCTGCAATGCATACAAGTTTAGGCTGAGCCTTTTGAAGTGACAGCTGGGAATTAGGCACCCACGCCCTTGGAGATTTGCTGGAATTTGCCGTGTTGCAAAACGCGGCTTTGGTGATGCTTTTGGTGTATTTCATACCAGTGGTAGGGACTTCTGCTGCTTTTTCCCAGTGCTGTGACTGTCTTGTGGAAACCAGAAACAGCTGATTTTCTACAGAGCCCACGATATGCCTCTCCAATTATACTTACTATTCATGATAAAACTTGGTTTGTCATCTGASAGTCTTTAATCCCAGCAAAACCATCTGTGCCAAGCTAGATGGGGTGACTTTTTGGAGTAATTTCTCATGACTCTTTAATGTCCTCTTGGTACCTCCTGATACTTTTTTGTTTCACTGTTGTACTGTGCATAAATACATACATGGGAGCCATAGTCAAATGAGTTCTTCAGGACTTTCCTGAAGACTATTGGCTTTTCTCCATTTCCCCAGAGGTCTTCAAAAGAAGTCAGTGATTGCTAAATATTTTGTTGCCCATGTGCCTTCTAAGCCTTTGAAAAGCCGGTCCCCCCTGGGCCAGGCAGGTGTTGCTGTGGTATCTGCACATCACTGACTCTGGTGGGTTTGGCCAATTTGAGCTTCATGATGTGGTCTCTGACAATATGTGTTCTCCAGTTTCAGGTAATAAAACATACCAGGGAACTAATGCTTTCTCTCGCATCTCAGCTGTAAAGTTTCAGTTCCTGACCCTTCCTAAAAGTAGACAGAAACTTGAAATAGATGGAATTAGATGGTTTTGTATCTGGACGGATCTCCTCAGCCCTTGGACTGTCAAATGTTAAGTCTACTCGAAGCTAAAAGGCWGATACTCATTATAGCTATACTTGTATAAATGGAAGTCTATCAGTATTCATAGGAGCTGTATGCAGGGTTTGGGGCCAGCACTTTCTCAAAAGCATTTAAATAGAGTGGGGGCACTTATAAACTGAATTTTGCAGCTATTCACTGTATCAAAGTTGGGCCTGATCCAGCCCAATCCTGAGCTCCCACATCTGTCTCTGACTTCAAGCAGAGATGGCTATTTCTTGCAGGACTTTTGCTTTTGTCATTGTAGGGGGGGCTTGGGCTGCTTAGCTTAGACTGGAGTTCAGACACTTCAATTTGGAATTTCACAGAGAAAGTTATGTCAGTGGTTTTTTTTTTTTTTTTTTCTTTTTTTTAAATTAGCTTGTTGGGGGATATTTAAATAGACTTGATGTGCTCAGTGCATGCATCCTTTTTCAATTCTTTTTGTTTTGTGTAGCTCATGTTTTCCTCACGCTTCAAATCCGTCCTAACAAAAAAAAGTTTCCCATTTACTTAGACTTTCTCTAAGTTTCAATACCTGTTAGTTCACTGTGCATGAAAAAGCTGAATGCTATTATATTTCCTATTTACTGCTTGCAGTTATAATACCCCTCTTAATGACGTGAAATATAWATGAATTATGTGCCCTCATTTGTGGTTGCAAGTTGCTATTATGAATAATGCAAATGGATGCTTGTGAGGTGATATACAAAAATTTTTTGAAAAGAAATGACAGGAAGAGTGGAAGAAAAGAAGCTTTTTGGTTGGCTTGTGGTATGCAATAACAGTTGTGACGGAGCTGTGCAGAACTCTTTATAGAYACACTGCTCTTTTTTTAATTTAAATCTTTTTTCTTAAAAATTGGTTATGTTCCAAAATGTCATTCTAGTGTTACCTCGACTTTCCTGTTAGAGATGAGAAATATGTTTTAAAAATAAATTTCATTTCAGAATTTGTTTGCCTCAGGAAAATGAGAAACTTGATATATATATATTTTTTTGCAGGGACTATAGGAAGAAATGTTTTCTACAGGATATAGAGTGCAGGACTGGTTTTGAAATCAGTGAAGCAACAAAGTTGATTTCTTATACATAGCATACCATAAATAATTCACTTAGTGTTGTAATTTATCTTTACTTACAAATAAAAAAATTAAGTTCCATGTATTTGTTTTCTAAAAAGTTTGCCAGTAGTATCTAAGAACTGCATTCTTAATTGTAAGTACGTGGAGAGCCAGATCTGCTTGTATAATTTCTTTGCAAGGCTTGGGCTATATCCCCCTCCCCCCAGTAAGAACTTGCTGCTACTTTTAAAAGTGAGAAACAGATAGAAGACGACCTGAAGGCATCTGACAAAAAAAAAAAAAAAAAAATCCTGGCCTGAAATTAATAGAATTGGTCATGTGGTTCATATTATTCTCTTAAATATTTTGTAGAATTGCAGCTCAAATAGTAAGATCTTGAGTGATGGGGTCTAAATACATTCTTTATAGCTTTATTCTCTAATAACTGAAATACAACTGATCATAATGCTTCATTGTGTGTTAAGTTTCAATAAAATCTTTTTTTCAGAAAAATACATGTGTTAAAAGCTTTGTGAATTTTGCGAGTATTACATTGAAAGATCATCTTTCTTGTTCTTTTTGGCATTGCATTTTTCTCCGGTTTCTCTTTTAGTCTTCATTGCCAGTTTTGACTGCTCGGCTCAGTCACAGGAGTTTATCAAAATAAAAAATGTTTTGTTTTAGATAAGTGTGAACATCAGCTGTGAAATGAATAAATGAAAACCGGAGTGAAAAATAGCTCTATGAACATCAGCAACTAGAGTGAGGGTTGGGATTTTTTTTTTGGTGGGTTTTAAACTGCCCGTTGAGTTTGTATTAAAATATCCCAATTAGCTGCTATGAGCAAGTTCTGCAGCATCTCCTTGTGTTTGTAGCTTTTTGGGGTTACTCAGAGTAAGCCATGCCCACGTTAGATATGGGAAGCATCAAGGCTGGTTTCAGGATTTTGGAGTCTCTGGATGCAGGCTGAGCCCTCCGTGCTCTGGAGCAGTAAGCCGTGCCCCTGCAGCTCTGCGAGCAAGTCATTTAAATCTGCATTGAGTCCACAGTGGTATATTTTCCCGTATCCAGCACTGAGATGATGTATATGGTCTCTAGCACGCAATGAGTTGTTAAGCTTTTCCAGCGAAGCCAATTCAGTGCTACGAGGCTCAGCTAAGGATGTATTTGGGGCTGCTGATGTGTTACAGCAATAGACACGGTGCCGCTTTTTGCCAGACTGGGTGAGTTTCAGGGACATTTTGTCTTCTGCTCTCTCTCCGACGGGCCTGCTGGAGAGTGAATTCAATAAGCGTGCTTTTCAGATGATGATGATAGAAGAAAAAGGCTGCATGAAATCACAACAAGGATCCTCTCCCCCCCTTTTCCTTGCACTCTACCTTCATTTATCTCAGCAAGCTTGAATTGCAGTCCCATTGCTATTAACCTTTCGACTGCTGGCATTTTACCCAGAGCGCTCAGCCCCAGCTGGCAGCAGAAAGGACAGGATTTGAGCAACTCTGTAGTGATGAATTGGCGTTGGTGCTTCACTCAATGGCCACTCTMTGGAAAGTGGAAAATGTGTTGTGCAGCTCCGTGGTCTTAATACCGTGTCTGTCCAGGTAGCCACCTGCAAAAGCCTGAAATCCAGCAGCAAACAAGAGAAGGGATAACTGCAGCACTGAAAGACTTATTTTTCTTTCTACATTCTACAACCAACTGCTTTGCCTCTGTACAAACTTTCTCTGTACAAAGACAAACTCTGTACAAAGACAAACTTTCTCAGCTCTCACGGCAGCAGCTGCCCTCCAGCCAGAGCTGACAAGTCGGGCTGTGMGGTTTGGCTTTCTGCTGAGGGGCTGTTGCTGGAGGGGAGCACTGAGTTAGCATGTCTCTCCCAAGGGCTGGCCCCTTCTCCCTCAAATCTGGCACCCAATTCCAGACATGACTTGTTTTCTAGGCCGTGCCACCAGGTTTCCAGGGACCGCGGAGTCGGTATTAGCGCTGTCGTGCTGCCTTCGGTCCTCCCCGGAGCACCTCGGCGCCGTGGATGCACAGCACGATGCTCGGTGCTGTGTTGGCTGGGTCTTGGCTGTGTAATTGYCAATCCTGCCATCTGCTAGGCGCGGGGCAGAAAGCGTTTTGTACTGGCTTCCTCTGGGCTGCCGGTATAGCCTGCAGCAGGAGGTATAATAAACCATGGAGGTGTGATGAAGCCTGGTCGTGTGGCTTGGCAGGGGAAGGAAGGCTGCCTTCCACGGGTCTGGCCCCTGGGAGCTGTTGGCAGATCCGCCTGCGATATCGACCGTCGCGCTGTGAGTCTGCGGGGCCCTCGCAGGTACGTGGCTGGGACCCAGCAGCCTGTATTCTGGTACGTTCATTATTCCGCTCTAGAGAATCACGCTAGAGAAATGTCAACAAATGACTCGGTCTCCAGTTAATGAAGAGAGGCTTTTGTTTTAAAGAGCTAATTGTCCATCTCTTCTGCATAAGACATGCAGGGCTTTTTTTTTCCCTAGCAATGTAGCAGGACTTACAGATGTGCAAATACTGTGGGCAACATCTATTATTTAACTTTCATTACCATTAATATGAATTAAATTGATGGCGTTTGTCAGGATGCTTTATGTGTTGTAGCAGATGCCTTAGGGAACTGCTTTTGAAAGAGGAGAATTTCAGGAAAAGAAAAGTTGGTTTAGTGGCGAGGAGGAAAGGACTCTGGAGWCTTGAGTTTAGCTCTCAGAAGTGAGAGCTGAACTTGGTTCTCTGTATGACCTCATGTAAATATTGCAAGACCAGAGTTTCTGTGAAACTCGCCTCCTATTTATACAGCTTCCTGAAGTAGCTGGGTTTTCAAAACAGGTCTAGTAACCCAAATGAGATATGAGTTTAATGATCTTGTGTCCTGTTCAGGAAAAACTCTGAAAATACAAGACCAGGTGGCAGGTGAAACACATGTGTGATTGGTCAGATGTGACCAAGAAGTGTTGGCTGTGATCTGCATGTTCTGTGAACCTGGTTGTGCAGTGACGTAACTGGAATTTCTCAGTCTTATCAGAGCTAAAAGATGGCTATGCAGGAAAGGACATGTCTGGTGAGATCCAGGTATATGATTTTTGGAGTGTGGTGGTTGCAGTCATATACTCAAGCATCAAATGGCATTGCTGCCTGAGCAGGTTGGTAGTTTTAGAGGCTGGGTGATCTGTGTCCATAACTGTGGATGTTCCTCTGTCGCTCTCAYCTGCTGAGAGGGGGAGAGCAGGAAAAGAAAAACAAGAGCTGGAACAGAAGATTTTCAATTTAAAGCCAGTGGAGGTACTGCAGCAGGAACTGTTTCCTACCTCTGCTGGCTTCTGCAGATGTGTGGCCAGGCCCTCTCTGGGGACTCTGCCCAGCCAGCGTGTCTGGTAGTGCCTGCTTTATTCGTTATTTGTGTTTGTGAGAGCTCGGTGAATCGCAATGCAGGCAGGAGACCTGCCTCTCTTAATCCCTTTTACATTTCAATTCTTAAAAGCAATTTCAGAAGAATAACCTCTTTTTTTTWAAAATGAATTTAAAGAAATAGGAGAAAATTAAAAGAAAACCCAAATTCAAAGACCTGAAAACCCACTCACCAGTATTATGCTTAATCTAGGTTAATGTGAGTGACTCGGTATGAGATAATTTAACCCAAATGCCTGGTTACGGTAGTGCAGATCTCACTGCAAGTGAGAGATTCGAGCTGCCATCCTGTCATCTTCTTTCTCTTCAGGTGTTAATTTTATTTGCTGGACAATTAGTAAGYACTCCTTTAATAAAAGCATTGACTTGCACAGCAGGCTATGTGAAAGAGCCTCTAAAAATACCCAGGTAATTGGTACTAGGCTAAAAGTGAAAGATGACCCCAAATGCAGCAGTTATTGCAAGTTCCATCTACTTGGGCAGTAGATGGTTGCAGTATAGCACAAAAATAGCCAGCTGCCTTTCAGCAGCCTTGTTGGGAGCAGGTATCWGACTAGCCTTGGCCAGACACAAAACTCAGCATTGTCAATCTGCAGATAAGGAGTCACTGTGTGCCTGACAAGAAAGTGCATCAGTGTTTCTTCTGTAGGGGAGCAGATAGGCATGAGAGAGCTGGTCAGTCCCTTGTGGCTCCTCTGCCTGGACATGAATGTTCCTGATGTTGYCATTGGGTGCAAAATTGCTGGTTTTATTTCCAAAGTTGTGTGGAGACTGTCTGCTGAGAAACATGTGAAGGCTTCACCTTCTTTTGCATTGAGCATGAAATGGTAGCAACTTTCTGAACTTTCTTGGACCAGACCAGGGCTGAACTAATAAGGAAGAAACTTCCTATCTCATTGYGAATCCCCAAAATCCCACAGTTGCATTTTTAATATCTACTACAAAAAAAATCTATGGCCATGGACCACCTCTTTCTGATTCCTATGTGCCTCCGAGGGAGTGTTGCCATTAAAAATTCAGAGGTTCTGGCTGCCACTTTGGTTTATATATTCTGTCCATGTCTGGTAGTAGTTTCTGTAAATGTTGGGCCAGCTGCAGTTAAAGCTGCAGTTTATCTCAGTACAGAATATGGGCAGGAGCTCTTGTGACGAGCAAACTCCCCAGACTGAAATCACTTACAATATAAGCTGAAAGGTCACCAACCTGTCAAAATCTTCACAGCACTGAYTTTTCAAGTCATTGTTCGTATCAGGATGAACTCTGGACCGATTCAATCTTTTCATAGTTCCTAAATAGTAATACCGGTCTTTCTTCCTGTACCTTGGATCCAGGCACAATAAYAAGAATAAGATTTGAGAGAGGCTCTTAAAGTTTCATCTGCTGGGGCAGGAGATGAGAGAAGGAGCCCTTTCCTTTGGCTTGCTTGCCAAGGCAGGCAGGGGTATCGCCTCCTCCGAGAAGGCCTGGGACAAGTGCAACACACCAGGCYAAAGAGGTCTGGGAAGCCCTGAAGAAATATTCATGCTGTTTTTAAGTTGTTTATATGTATATAGTGGTCTTCTGGCCAGACCTGTAGGCTTTGGGATTCTCCATCTGGGTCTGCACCTCTTCTCCAASTTCACCATGTGTATGGTGCTGAGGAAGTATAGGTAATACTTGCCTTCAGATGAAGGTGAGGTTCAAATATTTTGAGATTCATGAGTGAATGGTCCTCTTCAAGTATTAAGGCTCCATCTGCACATTCCTGAGAAAACATTTCATTTTATTTTATCAGCATCTTTTGACAGGAAAGGAAAAAAAAAAGAAAAGAAAAACCTTTTCAGAGAAACTACTTCAGCATTCACAAAACTTCCACAGTTTTCCTGGGAAAAAAGTTTCTCAGTTCTAATCTCTTTTTGACCAAGGTTTTGACCAGACCTACTCAATGACAGCTGCTCGCTTCTGTGTCAGGGCTCTTGCTTGGTAAAGATGCAGTTCAAACTCGTGCTCTGCACTAACATCATTTATTCAATATGAGGCCACTGCCATGGGACAGGCAGCAACCAGCACGCACTTGTGGGCATGAAAGAGGCTCAGAGCAGGAGCTTAACTCACATTGCTTGCATCCCATGCAGGTGTCCTCCTTTTATATGGGGGGGGGTGGGGGGGGGTGTTAGCACTACCTTGATGCAGAATGAGAAAACTTTTGAAATCCTTGAGAGATTTCGTCAGTTCCTGAATTTGCTGTCCCCAAATTAGTAGTAATGTCCAGGGCATGAGATGAAGTCTCTCAATATTGGAGATCTGTGCTCATGTGCGAACCTAAATGCCAGTTTATACTCTCTAAGTTAATGCCTGTTTGAGGAAACTTTCCACTGAACTTCCACTCTGTGCAAAGCAACAAGCATGGAGATGTTGGACATGTAGTAACCTGGTATAACATCCAATGGGTAATTTGTTCTGACAATTTTTATGAGCAGGAAAAAAAAAACCTCATCAAATGTGTGTCACACTTTCTGACCCTTCTCTGTGGTTCATTTACCTCCTGGAAGAACCACCTGCTTTCTGCTTTGATGCTCCATTTGCAGTACTTGAGGGAGGAATGATTATAGTGGCATGCAGCCACTGGTTAACTTCTCTCCAGATGTGTGCTCCAGATGGCTGTCCTGAGAATCCACCCCAGACCCAGATTTCCTATTTAACACTGACAGCCTTGATTCAAACTGAAACACGGTCTTCTGCTGTACTTTCCTCCTATCTAACTGGTAGCATCCACAGAGTGGTGCGAGCCAAACACGGTCCATAGAAAGCTGCACTATATCTGTTGTTGACTCACTGGTAGCATTAAAGATGAAGGTATTGGCCTCTTCTCTTAAAACCTGTCTTGATCTGTACAAATGGCTACAATTTCAGCATTTCATGAAGATCAGAACTGACCCTCTGAAACCCAGTGTGTTGGCACTGGATGAACCTGTTTGAGCAAACGCGAATGCTATTTTTTTTTTTTTTTTTTTTTAAGCATTCACTGGGCTCGTGCAGAATAATAGCTTCTCTCCTTGTTGCCTCTCTCACGTTTTCTGTTCCATCTCTCTGAACAATAGCACTGGCCTCTTTATTCCTGAGCTCTCTCAGGATGTTACTTGTTTATCATCTTTCTTTAGTAACAACCAGTGTAGCCGAGTGATATAATTTAGCTTTGCGAAGTCCTGACCATAGTAGAATGCAAAGTGGCTCCTCTCATTTCTCTGGAGTTCAGTAAAGCTGCAAAAAGAGGAAGAAAGCAAGTCGCACTCTCTCTATATGCTCACTTCTCCATCCCTACCTGCTTCCTAACAAAAGTCTTGTATTTCTTTTTTTTTTTTTTTTTTAACATGGAATCAATAATTTTTTCCTCAAGTTCTGTTGACCATCTCAGGGTACATAGCAGAGCTAGGCTGAGCATCCTCCTCTCAAATCACGTCCCCTGCAGATGTGATACTAGGCATAACAAAGCACATCAGGTCACTGTGTTTCAGCGTTGGTGCTCTTGACTCGGGATGAAGTAATCTCAGGGCATAGTGCGACTCCTCTGCAGAGAACATCTCTGCTGTGGCACCAGTCTGCAGTGCAGACCACAAGAAGAGTGAAGCCTGGAGAGCCCCAGCAAKCTTTGCCACAGGGGATTTGTTGCTTACCTACCAGGTCACAACACACAGGGCTAGGCACATGATTACAGCATTTGGAGGTRGTGCCGCTGGATTAGGGGAGACTCAACCATGACTTTCTGGATGAAGTCAAACCTTTGAAGCTAGCAAAGCCTCTCAAGCAACAGGTTGCTCTGACATTGCTCGCATCTCCAAGAATTAAAAAACCTAGGAAATTACAGCCAACAGGGGCAGGAGGGTCTGATGCTCCATATTGTAACTTTTAAAAGGCTTCACCCATGATGCTGTGTTTCATAACTCCCTCCTGGGACCCAGCAAGAGGGTGCGGCAGTTGCTCGGAGGATGTAAAATCTGGTCAAAGMCATAAGGAGACAGGGCTCCCCAAAGCCTGGGTGTTGGGTTACGCCAAGAAGCCTGATGAACTCTAGGGCCAGCTGGAGTCACAGGACACAGGGAGTCCAGCTACGTGGTCACAGCACGAAAAGAGAGACTCTGGGAGTCTGTGACAGTTGAAGTGTCCTTCTGTGCGCACGATGCCGCAGGAGGGGAGCAGCACTGCTTGCTGCTCTGATACGTTCCTTTCCATCAAGTCTTTGGGAGTGCTTTCAACACCTTATTTTCCAGGAAATATGCCAAGAAAAGGCAAATATACTGGTTATTTGTAGGCCTTCTTGTGGCCTTTCTGATTACTGCCTGGAGTCCATCAGGGTAGGCATTTATGTACTGCTCTGACCTTTTCTGCCAGCTGAAAGAACACAGATCCACTGACCTTCCAGTGTACTCTTTCTTGGGAAGATAGAAATAAGAAAAGAATCCCATGAAAACTCAAAGGAAGAAATGTTTTTCTCTCATTAAAAGATCATTAAAACTAAGTATTCATAATTGGCAAAGAAAAAGGTTTTGTAGGCTTCTTGCTTCCTTTGTCATTGGTGTGAATCAGACAAAGAATTTTTTATTTTTTTTATTTTGTCACCTCAGCTCAGAATGATAGGAATAATTTTTATTTGTATGAAGTCACTGTTGAGAATGTTTTCAATATCTCCTATGAACAGAAACAAAACWCCCACAGCAAAGACTCCATTAATCTTTGCTGCCCTGATCTAGATTGACTTATTCAGTGCATGAACTAGATCATTAGCATCACTAGGGATTTCCCCTCATCCTGTGGTGAAGAGATCAGTGGAAATAATAAACAAGTGTGAGCTAATGTGCAGTCTGATTAGTGTATACACATATATTTTCATGCTTGGAGACCTTTGTAATATCTCCCCTGGCATTAGGAGCCACTTTTTGACTCTTGTGTTGCAAAAGGTCAGTGGTATCCCCACTCCCCAGGGCCACTGCGTATCATAGATGGTATTTATGTTTGACTAAACTTCAAACAACTTTGACCTTTTTATTATTTTTTTTTTATCAGCGCAACTTAATGTTTTTTGGGGGGTGAGTGGAAGAACAACTCTTCTGCCGGCCTTTCCACAAGAGTCACTYAGGGAAGCTGGATTTTTTGCAAAGGCCAAGTTATCTCCTTCAAGACATAATTTCTCTGAAAATAGAATAATTTAAAACCTAATTTTCRTACTTAAAAACTTGGAATCTCTTGTGTGTGGGTGAGGGAGATGCAGATGTTTTCAGACGCTTGGGAACTGCTCACTGGTTAGTTTAAAATATTTAGCTATTTGCATGCTTCATTTTGAGGTATGTAAAATAAATGGAATCATAAATCACTCCTTAAATATTCTATTTGGTGTTGGGTGACTGGAAATAACAGATGGATGCTTACAGGCGGGATTTAATTTTGCTCTAAGTTAGCGATGGCTTAGAAAGCAGTACACTGGATCTTAGCCCCCTAAAGCTTTGGATCTATTTGCATCTGTCTTGGGAACTTTGTGAGGCATATGACTTCCATTAAGTGGGTAACAGCTGTAACATCTTCAACAGCGGGACAGTTTAGGTCCAGGCTGGGGGACTGCTCCCAACTTTCTGCTTAAAACTGCTGTGAAAGTATGGAGGTATTTAAATAGTGTGGGTGGGGGTATAATTTCTGCCTTTTCCAAAAGATCATTGAAAATAATAAATCCGGAGAATAGGAGGGGAGCCAAAAAAAACCTTAGTACAGATCAGATAGGTCAGAGATTTAAAGCTCGCTTGCACACTACCGAGCTCCTCCTGGCAGTGTGTGCAAGTCAGTCTTCCTACACAGAGGGAGATAAGGCTGAGCGCTGGCTGCGAATGCTGGCTGCAAACGCTTGTTAAGAGCCAGACGTTCACCTGATATCCTCGTTGTCTGTCAGCTGTGCCAACGCTTTTTCTTTTCGTGCAAGAAAAGGAGAGAGTGGGAGAAAAGAGATTGTGATCCTCTGCCAGGAGGCTTGTGCTCTCTGTACAGCTCCCTTTGCATGGACGGCTGCTGCAGGGYGAGATTAAGTCATGAGGAGGCATTGCATGGGACAAGAAGAGAAGCAGTGTTATCCTATGTTTCTTTCATTAATAAAAGTTAACAGAGATGTAGAATTGTACCCACTAGTCAGCCCACTAGTTTTAAGTAAAGTTTGAAATTGCAGATCGCAGCTAATGGGACCAGCCCTCCCTCGAGCATGTCTCTAAGCTTGCAGCAGTGTCCGGAGTTTGGACCACTGTGCAGGCGACAGCTCTTCAGGGGCGCGGGCACGCCTGTGTGTGCATCAGCCATGGTGCTCTCCAGTTCTTGGTGCAACGCTAAAACTGCTGAGCTTGAGAACTGCCCGTGGCTGTGCCAAATAATGCTTTCGTTGTGCTGTGTCTTGTGTCAGAACATGCCCTGTTTTCCCGGAGGCTGGCTGCACCACGSGTAGTTTCATAAAGATACCGGACGCATCGTTGGAGGCAGAGATTTGTCATTACTGGGGATCTGGGACTGGGCAATCGTGGTGGTGTCTGGGACGGCACAGGGACACAAAGCTCTAGTGATCATTTATCTTATATGCTGTCCTAATTTTCTCACATCTATTGTGCACAGAATTTGGGACCAGTTTGTCAGGCTCCTTTAAGCAGACTTCTGCTAACATATCTAGAAATTTGACTGACCTCAAACACTTTCCCTTTTGCTTATCTGTTTTTTCTAGTAACAGGATCCCTGGTAATGCTGAAGTTGAGAAAACTACAAATGATTTAATAGCAGATGTGGCTCCTGTTTCCATTTGCCATGTCACTGCCTAGTTCAGTGCAAACATTTAGTTTTTCTTTTAGCCGAAGGTGAAAGAGTCTCTCCAGCAGTAATCCTGCAGAGCCCAGTGTACACACTTCATCTTCCGTGCTGGGGCCACAAGGCCAGCTCGGTGACATTTGGCTCAGAGAACTCTTTCCAAGTACATTTAAAGTTCAGCCTTGACTGGGCGGATTCTCCATCACAGCAGCATCTTCATTACTACCAACTTGCAGAAGGGGGGAGAGAAGGAACGGCGCTGTTGAGGTCAATTTGCAGGCACAGTGCTCTTGGCTTGTTGGATGAACTGGGTTTCGAGATGGTGCTGATGATTTTGCTTGCATCCACCAGAGAAAGGTTATTGAGCATTCAGTAAATCTTCTGGGGATCAGTTATAAAGAATGGTATTTACAGGAGGGTAACCCATAAATCTTTATGACCTTCTTGCAGTTAGCAGCATTTAAAGTTGCATTATTCTTTTCTTTTCCTGTAGACAAGGCTTTGATAAAACTATCTGTCAGTTAACTGAAATAATCCATGGAGAACGGGGTCTTTGCTGGAGAAGAGGAGAAATTACTTAGTTGAATTTTAACTTGTTTGTTTTACTTCTTGCCAATTTTTTTTCCCCAGGAAATTAAAGGTGAATTTAATGTTTTGATGGATTCTCTGAGGAACATTTACCTTGACAGGAGGCAAAAAAAGGCCGCCTTAGATCACCGTTGTCTTCCTTTCTGATCTTCTTGTCAGAGAGATGATGAAAACAGGACAGTGGAGAGTTGAACAAGGGAATCTCTGTCATTCGAATTGTTGCATGTTTGATCCCTACTGTCAGATTTTCATGAATTTCACATGCACAATGTGTGTCTTCACTTGTTACAAATTAGTGCCTGGTATTTTTCAGGCTACCTGGGATAAYGTCCTTCTTAAATAATTAAAATTTATGTTATTTTGATATTACTTTTTTAGTTCTGAGGTTTTTAKTCTCAGTATTTTATTTACTTAATAAGAAATTTAAAAATTGTTCCTTTTCCTTGTTCTTTCATTAGTCTTGGTCAATGCCATAATTTCTTGTCGATTGAGTTTCACTGGCTTTTTAACACTTATTGTGAACAGATTGCATATCTTATTTAAATGTATTTACAGAACTTTTGCTTCTGTTGAAGCCATACAAAATTGTCTGGCATGGATACTTTGATTTTGTGTCTGTATTTAGGCCTAATATTTATAAACAAGCTTTCCAAAACCAAACCAGCCACACTGATACTGTCTGTAGTGTGGAGGCACTTACATGGGTAAGAAGGAATTTTCACTAGTCTTATTAATTGCTATTCCTGTACAGGAATATTTATGCCACTATAAAACTTCTTTATGCTTGTAAAATTGCATTCACATTTATGTTGCTAAGYTGGTGTAATTATATCAGAGAGCAGGTGTAATTCTGCTGAAAGAGTTAAAGCAGGATAACCTCTTCTTGTAGGCAAACCTTCAGGTGGGTATGGAGGCCAGGTTGCCCTRCACAACTCCAGCTGCAGGAGCTGAGGAGGTCTTGTGAGGACATGGACATCTCATTTCGAGCTGGTGCTTTTGCAAGAGGTGCAATTGTTTAAGTAAAACTGTATAACAGGTCTCTGGGCAAGTTATAGGCCATTTAAATTTCCCTAAAAGGCAACATTACGATTTTAGGAAAGAGAGTGAGATTTTTAATCTAGGTTCTTCACAGTCTTTACCCCTTTGGTGTAGTAATTGGAGTTTGCATGGTCAAAAAACTGAGTGCGGAAAATTTTCAGCAAAATTGGTCAGCTTGAGTGCAGAGGAAACATGGACATCAGGTGGGAGACTGGCATTGCTCTGTGTGTCATATATTTCTTTTTAAGAAACAAAGGCCAATGCAAGAAATTTTCCAAATCATTCTTTGACTTTCTAAAGACTAGTTTTAGGCTGCAGCAGGCTGTGGGTGCTTGAGGACAGAGCACCCATGTACGAAGTCACGTGTGATTCCGTACCGAAGGAGACATTAATATTTTAAAAGGAAGAGCAAGTGTCCGTGGCTTTGCAGTAGACAGTTTTGTTTTGTCCTTTGTAACTTACACRGAGCAAAAACTTCCATAAATAACTGGTAACGTATAAACATTTACGGTCTGGAGCAACATGTATTTGTTTGAAAGAAGCCTACAGGTTGCTCCAAGGGTCTGGTTTGTGAAGCATTTAAGTACTTGTCCTGCTGAAGCCAAAGAGGTACTGTAACTACAGATGGAGCCAGCTTTTCCTATCAACTCCTGCTCAGGTGTGATTTGCAAATGAAGTATTTTGGCTTGGGGGAGCACGTTCTCTGGAGAAGCTAGCAGTGACACATGGCACAATCATCTATGGCTCTCGGGCATTGCGTGGGAAAGCATCACATCACAACGATGGGGGAATTAACTGATGCTGACAATTGAGTAATTGGGRGGGTATGGCACAGTGTGGATATAGGTGGTAGTGCCTCAAAGTTCTTTATGCCCTTTGCTTTAAAAATAAGAAACAGATGGCCTGTTGGAGTTACTTGCTTCCCCTTCCCTCCTCAGGTGCTCATTTTATGCTAAAGGCAGCCATCTGCTTAGGACTGTTGACTGCGGAAAATAAATACCAAATAGGTTTCATTCTACTGTGAGTGACTTTTAAGCTTGGAATATCATGCTGAAGTATTACCATGCTCCTATTTGTGTCTGTTTCTGYGGTGACACAGAAATGTATATTTAATACCCTAACTGTGTGTTTAGTAGGAACTAGTCCCGAAATACAAGTGCATGACATATGTTTTGCTTCTGTCTGGAGGGAGAACCATACCCTCTAATGAGTATCTCACTGTGCTCCTTTGTACAGTGCAGCTGGGCTCCTCTTTATTTCCCTTTTTATTCTAAAACTATCTGCCAGTGCYTTTTACTCGTGACCATCTGAAGGCAGACAGGAGTTTCCTGAAAGCCCCTGCTATACGTGAATGAAGGTACCATGTTGTATTTTACTTGCAAGTCTGTTCATTTAAGCGAATACTGTATCATACAATTTTCAGGTTCTAARGGAAATGCCTCATTATTTCCTTTAGTATTCCAGATCCCTGAGGATCTTCCTTTATTCCTCCCTTTACCTTTGCTGCTGTCCTCTGTGGCGGATGCCAGGCTCCTGGTAAAACAAGTCTGACTGGTCTTTTCATTGGTGATTTGCTTCCAGCTCTAAAATATACCGAATTTGTTTTTGAAATCCTACACCACTGTGGGAACAATGTTATCCTGGTGCTGCACGCCTCTGTGGTCCTTTCAGTTGTGATTCGTGGCCAGGTTCCTGCCCTGCCAGGCTCTGTGCCGGTGGCCGTGCTCCCCGTTTTGTGTACGCGGGTGCAGCTTGTCCTCCGAAGCGCAGGTTTTTGCAGGAATGGAAGCATGAAATACGGTGGCATGAGCAAATACGTACAGATGTACAGAATAAAGCTCAGAGCTTTAGACACTGGCTCAAAACCTCTTTGGAAATGCAGCCAATTGGGCTAGATGCATCCCAAGTGTAAAACTGTGGACTTAAATTCACCGGTTGCAGTGGCTGTCTGATACATTCAGAGATGATTTTGGAGCAGAAATCATGGGCATGAGGGACCTACGTCTGCTTACACTAACGGACAATGTGATCTAATGTTTTTGCATGAATGTAGGCATGTATATAAGGAGATCATTCCTGATCTTCTTACACAGAGTGCATGGATTAAATATTGAAAATTTTAGTAACAGTTTCTGGCTCAGAAAAATTCCTTTGCCACCACCATGCTCTCCCTTGTATTGTAAATGTTGCAGCTTCTCCAAATGGAGGGCACTTGTAAAATAATGAGCACTGCTGTCCATCAATTCCTAGCAGCAGGTCAGGAGAGATGTGAGATTGCTGCAATTGGCTAAAAACTTTGCTGAGAAAAATCATAATGGGGGTGAAGTACAATAAATAAAAAATTAAGGCAGCCAACACAGTATAAAAGGAACATGACTGAAGAGAGAAGAAAAGCAGAGTTTGAGTGGAAAACAGTTTAGTGATATTATGTTGGAATGGGCTGAGTTTGCAGGTGAGGTGCTCTTTACTTATCTGTTAGAATTGCATTTTGATTCTTTTGTCTGCTTCTTTGTGCAGCTCTGCTACCTCTTCTCAGGATTAAGAAAGTCTCTCCAAATGAGCATAACTAATCCTTGCTTGCCTGCTTAATGTCTTCTCCTGRTTTTTTGTAGAGCATCTTTTGAGAGAGCTGTGGCTGCTGTTGCAGCTCTTAATTCAGTCCTTCCAGGCTGGAGGAGGAAAAAAAGAGTCTGAACGGCAGTCAGCGATGCAGGAGTGTCCTGAGCTTTACTCCTGGGTCTGTATAGTGCTAGATAATTAATTTTTTCAACTTGGTGCCGGAGGTCCTGCAGTTACCTGTTTCTGAGAAGGCGAAGCAATGTTTGCATGAGGCTTGTAAAGCGCTGAGTGATGCTAACAGTCTTAGTTTGGGATTAGCCACTGCAGCACAACCACCGTGCTGGCAGAGCTGCAGCTCAGAGGATGGYCTCCTCCAAACCTGGAGTGCTGTAAGTGAAAGCAGCCGAGGAAATGGGCCATTTTTTTATGTGTTTATAGCATTCACAGTACTCAAAAATTTGCCCATCTGTTGCCTCTGCAACAAGCAGGGCAGCGTGCTGTACATCAGGTCATAGGAAAAACTGTGTGGGGACATGGAGATATTTGGTCTTAGGTAGCATATTTTTCTTTCCTGTTGTTGCAAGCAGACTAGTGCTGGCAGTCCATGATGAAAACTACTGTGTTTCTCTCTATCACAGTAGACTACAGGGGGTTTTGAAGGCTGCAGGTCCTTATGGCAATTGTGCAGTTTTTCAGCATAGTTTTAAGGTCTGACGATAATTTCAAGTATCCAGCTTGGATGTGGTGAAATCAACTGTCCTCTGAGACCAATTCAGCTTCTTACCATGACCATTTTTTATGGTTAGAAATTACCTGCACCAGTAGCAGATGTCACCAGTCAATATTATTTACCTGGGGACCAGCAACTTGTTTTTCAAAAAATGACCAAAAYGTGGTGCTCCCACCCTGTACACTCCTGCTGTTATATTCCCCTTGTCCCCAAAAGAAAGGTTAAAAATACACATATTTACTGTAACCACATTCCCTGTTAATATGGAATTCGGAAAACAATACAATACCCCACAGGCAAAAAATATACCCCTAAAGATGCAAACAAATTTTAAAAAATTAATCACTTCAGCAGAATTAATTAGTGAGTGATAAACAAATAAACCTCTTCGGTGCTGCTAGGAAGGAAACTCTAGTCTGGGATTTACCCAAGACTGTCCTGGGTGAAAAGTGCCTACCAGAGAATTGTACCAAATGGATTTGACAGTGCAGGGGCTGGAGTCTGTTCCTCTCCCTGTTTGTTGCTAGTTTGGGTTTTGCTAAATGGAATGAAATACTGGGCTGCACTTTTCCTTTTTCTTTCCTACACTGCTAGTGCCCCGTTGATAATTTGGTTCTCCTGACACAATTGCCAGCTTGCCTTGTGGAGGTGACTCCTGTGGCTGGTCACTCCAGCAGACAGTCTCTTGTTGCTGCACTGTTTGTGTGAGGTGATTTTATGTAGTGAGATGAGAAGTCAGACTGAATTAATATGTATACATATATATGTATATACTTCCCCCCCTTCTCCCCCATAACACTGAACTCACTGGATTTTGAGAGCCCGGGAACACAACCCAAGTGGCTCAGCCGGACACATCCCCATCTGTTTTACCAGCCTTGTTGTGTCCGTCAGCCTCACATCATGGTGCCCCATCCTGAAGGGCCGTTCAGTTTTAGGTTGTCTTGCTTGTCAAATGGCTTCCAGTGCCCTTTTGAGAAGGGTGGTGTTTATTGCAGGTCATCCATATGCAGTTTAATGTACTCTGTACTAATACACTAGCTGAGAGGACTCATATTATTTATAAGATCAGTATTTTAAATGCAAAACCAAATAGTCCATGTAAACTCATTTGCTTTGTGTATCCGATTTCTGCAGATCTCTGAAATCCAGCAGGCTTAAAAAACTCTTTTTGAGGGACTTCTCGGGCTGACAATTGTTTTGATGTTGGAGGAGGCGAATTGTGAATTCTGTCTGATGTGTCACTGCAGCCTGACACTGCGTCCAGCATGGATCGATCTGCGGGGAGGGACTCTTGGGGCAAGGTCCGAGCAGAATCCTTAGCTGTGAAGCAGCTGCCCTGCAGTCAGGAGGAAGGGCTGTGCAGTCCAGCAGCCTCTCGCTGACTGTCTCAACCCAGGCTCCGTGTACCTAGCAGGTCATGTTGCAATGTCAGGGTAGAGTCCTCCAGTGAAGAGATGACTATCATACTCCAGTTGCCTCAGGGGAGAAAGGTTTTTCTGCACTGCAGAACCAGTTATTTTGAGAGATGCTCTTAGGTACAAAGGCATCCACATCCAAACTGCCTTGTGACCGAATGCGAGATTTTTGGGTTGGCTGGTTGCTCCACCAGCTGGAGAAGCTGGAAAATGAGTGGTTGTGGAACAAGGCTTGAGTGAGCCAGGAGAGAAGTCTCTTGAGCCCCTTCCCCTGTTAGGATACTTGGTTTGGCACTTTTCCAGAGGTAAGCTCTAAATATGAGCTGCTCTCTGCTTTAAGTGGCTTAGGTATTCTGTGCAGCAGTGACAGGGAGAGATGTAGCATATTAGCTTCAATTTTGCGATATCAGTAAATGCTCATGCAGTATGTGTGGCACATTAATCTTGACCCATGAAGACTTGTACAAACAGAAAGTTAGTTGAATTGAATAAAAATAATTTAGCAGGTTAGTTTCTGTTCTCTGCTTTCTGAAAGAAGATGTTTTCTTCAGTTTGATTACATCTAGAAAGGAAAAGTCTTGTGATGGGAGCATACTAAGCACAGTGAACTGTATTACACCCCTACCCTCATCATATGAATGTGGCAGCACAAAACATCATCCAAGGACAGATTCTACCCCCTTGCAGCTGATACCTAGTCTTGATTTTGTGTGGATTCTGCTGTAGTTTATCTCACTGGATGGATTTTCTCTGGAAATTTAACTCTTTGGGGTCTCAGTAACATGTCTCCAGACAGACGTCAGCATCACCTCGGGAAGTTGCAGTGGGCATGGCTGGAAGTGTGTGGCAGTGGGTGGGACCGGAGAATGGGGTTTGGGGGTCTTTGAACCTGGAGAGTTTGTTTGGTTTCTGCTTCAGAGGAAGGTTTGTTCTGTATGGTGTCTGCTTCATTATGTCTGGACTGTGTGATCTGTCAGTTGATCTCTGTTTAGAAAAAATCCACAAAACAAAATCCTGACAAGCAACTGCAGAAAAATGCAGGCTTTTACTGTATCTCTTATTAGCAATGAAAAGTGAACTAGCTGCTGGTTCCTGTGGGACTGCTTACGTCTTGATGATTTCTTAATATCTTTTGTTTTCTTCAAAGGTTAATCTCCTTTAGCTACCCTGTGATATCTGGCCCCTTTCCACATGCACCTGCTTTTCTCAGCTGGGTCTTCAGTAGTGACCTTATAACTCTGTAGACAAACATGATTGTTGTTGATCTGTCAAATCCAATATCCCTTTGCTTAAATGTTAGGTGGATTTATGTTATTGCTTTGGGAGGCAATAATCCAGAAGGGAATTCATTTTTGCAGAGAGGTCTTCTGCCTTGCTAAAGGGCTGTTGGTTGGATGAGTCACCTCCCTAACATCATCCCAGTTGGTTTGCTTCTTCATTTGTTCATACATCTATTTGTCTCTCACGTATAGACAAAGAAGCAAAGTCTAATCCTTCCATCTGAGATTTGGTAATCCTTGTTTACAGCCAATGAAGGAGTGTCTCTGACATAGCAGTGCTGTATTTATGTGCCCGAGGCTTTACTGTGTAATGCCGTCGCAGAGAGAAGACAGCAGATGAAGGCTAGTTATCATTTGGACCCTGCTGCTTCTTCGGTCGCTTACAACAGCAGTTTTAGAAGCCAGGAAAGTGAACAGTAGGGACAGCAAATAAGAGTTAACCCAGCCAAAACCCACAAAACCAACTGCAACTGGCTGTGCTGGAGGCTTTAGAAACCCACTATGGATGTACGACTGTGATCTCTGCTGTTCAGACCTCCAGAGCAGTGCCAGAAATGTAGATTAATGGCTGCTCTAAACATTATCGCATGCTATTCTTTCTAGCGGTGGATAGAGTACACCGAGCCTAATGGAATAAAAATCCATTGCGACAGAGTGACTGAAATGAAGTTTGTTAATGGAGTGACATTTAATGATATCTTCTATGGCTGTTTAGTCTATAAAAAACTGGCTGTTGGTCTGGCTTGACTAGAAGAGGAATACACTTGCATCCAGTGTCCAGGGTTTGTGAGCTCTTACCTGGGCTCTGCGGCACCCTGGGCTGTGCAGGAACCTCTCCCTGGAAGCAGGACCTGTTTGCTTGACCTGCAGAGCTGATGGAGCCCTCATTCCTGAGAGCTTGATGTCACCTTTGGCACCTTATTTAGCATCTCTGCTCTATGGTTTCAGCAGAAACTTTCATAGACTCCTTTTAAACATGCCCTTTCAACATTTAGCTGAGAAGTAGAAACATCTTAATGCAACCAAGAGCTGCTGCTTGCTGACCATGCATTCAGCTCAGACTATTGTTTCCCCTTCTGGCCATAGAAAATAGCTGTAAAGAAATCAAGCTCACCAGCACTTTAAGCATGAGCTGTTTCTTTCATAGGTATCCACGTGGAGGCCAGCCAGCCCAATGGAGCCCAGCTCCATAAGGGAGCTGCTACTCAATGCAGGAATATAAATATTAACAGATGCAAAAAGGTTTCTCAGAGTGCTAGAAAACCAAAAGTAGCCTGAGGTGAGGTTACCTCATTTTATTGCAGACTTGTGAAAAGATACAGAGACCCAAGCAAACTGATGAGCTAATTATTTTTTGAAAGTGTTTATAGCTTTGGGTTATTTGTCTTGTAAAACCTCAGAATGTTGTTGCCTTTGTATATAACTATTTATTTGTCATGTTGTTTGTGCAGACCCTATCTGTTCACAGATTTATGCCCAGATTTAGCCCAGGCAGGATGTGACGCAATTTTTTGGAACGGGTATAAAAACAAAAAGGTTGCATTAAGGACATGTATGCATTTAATTTATTAGACACTGATCTATTTTTTTTTTTTTTTTTCCCCAAGATGCATATTTGCTTGAACAGGACAGAAGCATGGTGCATGCTGAGTGCTTTGTACTCTGTGATGACTGAAGGCAGCTGGGCTTGTACATTTGAAAATTTCCATGGATCTATTTGCAGCTCCTAGAGCAGCAATGGAGGATGTGGGTGCCTCTACATTATGACTATTCAGAATATATGTCAAGTGAACCAGTGTATCTGCTCTTCCTTTTCTATTTTCTTGCTTTTCCTCTTGCTCATTTCCCCAAGAAAAGAGAAACTGCTGGAAGCTACTGTCTACCTAAATGCAGATTATTAGAGACATCCAGTGGTCATTTAGCTGTTCTTTCTTTTGTATGCTTTGGGTATAAAAGACAGGTCCTATTGCAAACTGATGATATGGCAAGTCCTTGCCCATGCGGAGAAGGAAAGTGTGGTTTTACTCTATAGTACTCCAAAGTTTCTCAGAATATTTTTATTTTGATACTCTCTGGACTCTTTCTTTCTYGAGGTTGTTTAGAAACTCCAGGCAGATTTGTGTTGTGGTTTTTGGTGGTGGTCATTTTTAAAGGGATTATTTTGCCTCCCCTGACCTGATTAGCAAGGTGGCTTTAATGCAGTCATCTGTTAGAGATGGGACTCTCTGAATTAGACAGATTGGGGGTCTGAATTGACCTCAAAAACAATTTGGTGTGAATCCCCCAAGGAATGTTAAAATTTCAGTAGTAAAAGATTGCTCTCTGCTCACCTTTGCAAGTTGTGAGTCATTAGGGATAGATTCATTTTGTAAGGAGAGTTTTCTGTTATTAAAAATTCATCCTGCTAAATATTGCAATAGAAAATACATTGATAAACTTGGAACTTYTCGTAGCCACAGGTACTCAACTTTTTCCAACTTTATGACAAATGCATACCACAGGGGCTAAGATACATTTTCCATCTCCTTTTTCCCAACCTGTCACAGACATCTGGGCAGTTGGAAGACTTGAAGTTACTGTGTTAACAGTAGCAGAACGTGGAGAAGGACCTAGGGTTTTGTGAAAGTGTTTTGAAAAAAGCAATATGCTGGGCAATAGCAGTTGGTCTCTGCCCTAGGAAAATCTCAGTCTGGCTTTTGCAAGTTTGGTCAGAAGGTTGCTTTATTTTTCTTTTTAGCTGGAAAGGCAAAGCAGCCGTGCCAGCACAGTGGGAACATCCTAGTCTCAACCTCAGTCTACATGGCTTGTACCAGGTGCAGCACCAAAGGTAGAGAGCCTTTCTGTCTTGTTGACAAAAATACATATACCGACTGGCATATAAAAATGCAGCAAGTGGCATTTATTGCATTATATTCTACACTTGCTAGCAATACAGCTATATACAGAAAGTCAATGGCACTACCAACGTTTGCTGCATTTTGAGTACAGATATTTGCTGGTGCATTCCCCTCTGCCAGATGCTTTTAAAAATCTGTTACCATTAAAAAAAAAAAAAAGACATCAAATGATATTCCCAATATTAAAAGAAATTCCAGAATCATTCCTTTAACTGAAATTTTTAAAGAATCCATTTGGATGGTGCAATGAGTTTTGAGTGAGATTAATACGATACTGTGGAAAGACCTGAAGTAAAGTTTGTATTTCTGCATGCTACAGCACTGGAGAGATATTAGAGAGAKAAATAAAACCAATGGAGGTCAGTATAGTTGGGAGGAGGCTGAAAATGGAACTGTTTGAAAAAGATTGAAAAAAATATAATTTCTGTTAAAATAGAGGCTGCTTAATGGAATAAGGGGCTAAGAAGCAAGAACTTAAGGGATCTGAAGAAAAATAACTCTGGTTAAGGGCTGCATGTAGCAAGCTCTCAAAGGTGATGCCTAAAGATGCTGACACCTGCCTGTTGACTTGCACCGCAATCAGGAGAGATGTGCGGCCTGGACCGAGATTCCCTAACAACCAGGAATTACGTGATCRTAATTCACCTCTCCCACTGTTAGGAAGCAGCATACCTAAATGTAAGCCAAGAACTTCCGTTCTTCCTGGGRCACCACGTGTGACACCTGCAGGCAGCTCGTTGTCTTTTGGAGGGTGCGTACAGTCCCTTCCTGATGCCTTTCTCAGCCCGTATTGCACAGGTCTCCTGGTGGTGATTGGGAGCTTTGAATGAGAAAGGACCAGAAATCCTGGGGAGAAAACGGAGCAAAGAAAGCCAGCTGAAGACAGCTAGTGCAGTTGCGTGTGGCTGAGCTCACAGCTGCAATGCCTCCTTCCCAAATCTGTCACGCTCTACTCCCCACCTCTGTTGGGAGCTGCAGGTTCTTGGCTTTGTGGGGATTTTGCACAAGGAGGAGGATGAGGGTTGGGGACCGTCTGAGCTGGGAGCCCTCCGGAGGGTCCTGCTAAACATGGATGAAKACTGGGGTCAGGACAGAACTTCATACAAAGCACATTTGGAGCGGGGCTCCAAACCACCAAGACCTCTTGGAAGGGAAAGGGCTCRAAAAAAAGGAAAGCAGAACAGCAGCTGGTTTTGTGGGTGAATTTTCTTCATTCCTGACCCACCCATACCATCCCTGCTATAAGTTACATGGCTGTTTCCTGCCTCTGCTCCTGAAATTGGTCATTATCTATTTGGAAGAGCACTTTTCCTGAATATTAACACAGTTTTTGGCTTTCACGAGGAGGGAATTACTTCAAAGGTCCAACACGTGCTCGTCTCATGGGCAGCCTTGCTTGTGGTCCTTCTCAGCCCCATGGCAGCAGCAGGCACAGTCTGCCAGCTACAGCTCCTTTTTGGGCCATGGGGTGTCCTGGGAATCACAGCTTTTATTTCAGATTCCCTGTGTTTTGATTTGAGTTAGTTGAAATATAAACACAATTAGAGTTAGTGGAATACCTCTGACTTCGATTTTTTTGCCCTCTCATTTATGCTTCAGGCATTATGCTTTAGGCAGCAGCTAAAATGGGATCTAAACTATTAAAAAGCCCGCAGGTCCTGACTCAAAACTATTTCGTGTTTAAAGGGAAAGGTTGAGTTATCAACGCTTTGTAGTGATGCCTACTCAGCAGGGATGGTACATTGAAACTTGCAGCRAGTTTAGGTCCTGTTCTGTATCCGCAAAGAAAGCAAAAGAATTTAGGTCCAATTGAACTGAACAAATGAATTTGTAGAATGTGTAGTAAATTGTACCTGGAGACTTGAAAAGACCTGATTTTTTTTTTTTTTTTTTTTAATGTGACTTCAGAAACCCAGGCTATCTATAAAAATTTAAGTTTAGAATTTTTACATGCAGTTGCAGAGCTTTGCATACATAAGCATTTTTATATAGTTTGGGGCTTTGTTGTGTCTGGATACAAATTAAGTTATAAAAGCATGTAACAAGTTCCTAGRAGGAAGGCTTCTGCTTCTCCAGTGCTGCACTGTCACTCTACCTGGTTCCACGATATTTACAAACCATGGTTTAAGCAGAGATGTCTCAGTTTTACTCACTCTGCCTTTGCTGTTTTTACAGTCGTATGATTCAGGGTATAATTTTCTTATTCAGTCCAATTTGCATTGCTGCTATCTCTTTTTACAGCTATCTATTTCAAGCTATGCCCACTCACTGTATTAGCCTGTAAATGCAGACATCAGCTACTGGAAATTCCCAGAGATTGATTTTATGGCGCTTAACTGGAAATAAAACGATACCAATAAAATCTTTTTCTTACTTTGCCTTGACAAACTGCAGGCAAAGTCTGCGATGCATCTTATGATGGGTTCTCCTTTAGTCTGTTCGTGGTCCCATTTTCCTAGGAAAAAGGGAGGAGCGGAGCACTGCTTACAGTGTGTAGGCATATAGCAGAACCTGTAGCCCTGTAAATAAGGGGCTATTGCTCTCAACTGGAGTCATAAACTCTTTCACTATTTTTTCAATTACCAGCAGTTGCCACCATTCGAAAGCCGGTAGCAGAGCTCTAGCTAAACAAAATTGTTTAAAAATGAGAGAGTAACAGKTTTTTTTCCTGTCTCTTATTTCTAGTGGGAGGGGAGGGGATGAGAAAGAATTGGCATCCAGCACTGCTGAGCATCAGGAGGTCTCTGGTCTTGGCAGAGTTGGTGTTTGAACCGACCAGTCCCCATAAGCTTTGTAGGAATTAGTTACACAGGAAATAGGTAGAGAGAGGGTATGAAAGATACTGTCTAATGAAAATGAGTCTTATGATTACAAGTAATTGGAAACCTTACCCTTTAATGGGGAATGCCGCAATCTGAAAGCAGCGCAGTAGCGAGGTAAGTGTTAGCAGTCCTCTGAATGTGGTAGATGCTAGGAGAGGTGATAGAGTTATATGTTTGAGTAGACTGCGTAGCGCTAAAAAAACAGACTGATTTGAGCACACAAACTCTTCTTCAAGAAAGGAAAGCCATTTCTGTAATATAACCTTTTTCATTTGCTCGTATATTAGCTGATTATGCGTCTTTCTTTTATGTCATTTTGTTTGCTTTATCTCAGACCAAAGATTATTTTCCCCCCCTTTCCTTTTCAGATATGATCAAAATACATTTATTTGTCCTTGAGAAACARTATTATTGTTATTTATATAGCAGTAGCTGTGTTCACAGCGGTAATGAAATATCAGCAAAGCTCCAGTTTGCTGAGATAGGGAAATGTGATACATAGGAAAATAGTAAAAGTATGGTGATATACTTTTAAAAAAAAGCACGCTGAGAGGTTAGGGTTTAGTTCTTAATTTCCAGTGATTTTCCTTGTAATATTTCCTACATTGTCTCTGTATTAGAATATTTCTTTTTTGCTATTGCTGTTTCCCTTTGAGAAATTCAAAGATCAAATGTTCTTAATACAGCTGCTTCCTAAAAAACCATGCAAGTAGGTGGACCATCAGCATAGTTATGAACAACAACGTTCCTGATGTGGAGGAGTCCTTTAGCAGTCTGGTGCTTGCTGGACAAGCTCCATTGCTCTTAGGTGCATTTTTCTCATTGTGCCTGGTAAATTGGACTCAAGGTGAACACTGCTACYAGGTCCCTTCCCGCCACAGAGGGAGATGCAAGAAAATGAAGATGACAGCTTTGGGACTCATTCAAGAATCCTTTAACATTGGTGGAAATTCCTCATTGATTTAAAGGGGAAAATTCTGCAGGGGTGGCAAGTGTTACTCTTACCAGGTCAAACCCTGGGATGCAGGATCGTGTTCCTGATCTGGAGTGCAGATGTGATGGAGGTGCTGGCCCACAGCTGTGGCATGCACCCTGMAGTTTCTAAGCACATCTGGTAAGTGTCCCCTGGCAGCTGGCAGAGCACAACCCCAGCTCTACAGCAGCACTAATGTCCATTGCTACACGATTGCTGCCCAATATATCTGTTTTCTGTCCTCTAAGCCTGCTTCGCTTTAAAGCTTGGTTTTAAATACTGGTAGCTTGAAATGTAAGATGTAAAGCCCAAATCAATTCTGCTGTAGTACCTTTCTAATCAACTGGCCTCTGGCTTGCATTTCTCAATAGCTGCAGGGATTTTGTGGTGCGGCAGGTCTCTGAGTGGGCTTGTACCTTTCAGCAGAGAACATGTCCATGGAAGGAGAATACCTGCTGATTAATCTCCTATGTCCTTCCCAAAATTGGCTTCTTCCATCACAGCTCACTTGTGCCTGCCACTAAGTACATGAAAATAGTCTCGTTAGACATGAGAGGGCCTGTGCAAGTAACACACTGAATTTATCTTTTCAGCAGGACAATGAAATATGTGATATTATCAAGATCAGTCCTATTTACATCCTACTGCTCCATCATTTCTAGAGTCCTGGATTTGGCTAAATAATCCAATGCAAAGTGCACACAGGCATATTGCCAGTRGAGAGAGGAAAGCTGAAGTGGGGAGAATCCTCTTTTCTGAAAGTGTCATGAGAACTGATAGTTTTAAACTTTGCTGTCTCAAATTTAGAACCTATGGTGGTGTATCTTGATCAAGTGATCCTAATAGTATCTTGATCAAAGAGATTAGCCCTTAGTTATCCATTTAGGAGGTCCCTGCAMCTCCTAAAGAGTAGGATTCCTAACCAGGAACATCATCTTGTTCCTTTCATGGACCTGCCTCATCAGCCTCCACCTGGACTAAATTGCCTTCTCTGCTTGTTTTAGGTGAAAGGCCAGAGCATGGCRCACAAAAATGCCAAGGCTTCAGACTGCACAGGTTAATAAAATCCGTAAAGTTGCTGTCTGAAGAATGACTTGTTCAATGGTTATAGCAACTCATCAGCAACTCTTGCAGGTGCATCCATTTGCAACACGGGCTGTTTCAAGTTCAAACGACTTTATTGGGTCTATTTGGGTGACTTGCAGTGAAACACACGATGCTGAAAATCAAATCAATGCTGGTTGTGACTCGGTGGCAGTGTAAATGCATGCTGAGCAACTGCAGGGACAGCATGGCTGTCACAAACACCCTGCCATGGTTTCAAAAAGCTAGCRAGGATTCTTGAAAGTTTGTTTCTAACATAAAATAGAGTGGACTGAGGGCACCATGCATGAACTGGATTCAGTTGGCAGTGTTGTCCAAAATGGCCTTATCAGCAGGATGGCATTTTACCAAACAATCATATTTAATAAGTTTTGCCACAGCTTATTTTTGCTTATGTGGTCCCTTTGTTGGCTCTTCCTCTGAACAATGGTGATGTCTCAAAAAGAGATGATTTTTTTTTTTTTTTTTTTTTTTTAATGCATCAGCAACCATTCCACTTCTGCAGAAAAATTCTGGTGTATGAGTTACTTAATCTGGAACCCAAAGCTCAGGGAAAGTCCTTGTAATCACAGTACGGGTTGTGTAGGGGCCGTCAGGGAGAAATAATATGTAGCAGGTTCAAAAAATGCTCATCAGGGAGAAACTTGTTTGTGGAAGGAAGTTAGTCTAGAAGAGCTGCAGCAAGCCGGTGCTTACTGCTCACCCACTTTTACGTAAAAACAAGCCCAAATCAGAACTGATGCCCCAAAAATCTGCTCAAAGCTGTACATGCTCAAGTTCTGTGTATTTTTGCTTTTGAAAATCCATTCATTTGTGCCAGTTGGGAAGGGACTCGCAAGTTGAGCTGACGCTCAGCCTGTTGCTGCTGAAGCAATGGAATTTCGTAGCACAAAGTGGTGAAAGAAGGTGTTYACAGCAAGGAGAAGACCAAAAGCTTAGGGTTCATCTCATTGTGCCTTGGTTCCTCTTCTTTCTCTGCAGTCTTTGTTTTCAAATGAGTTTTCAGTGAGGTTGTTGCAGGGAATTCCTCTGCATCACTTTATCAGCTTTTTGTTGTACAAATGATGGGACAAAGTTGCTCTCGGTCCCTTGGCTGAACGGGGAGGGAAGTCCCAGGCCAACCAGATGGATTTTATTCTCACCTATTTGGGATTTCTCTCTTTATTGCCGCCTTATAATATTTTTCTTTTCCTGATGGCACTCCCTGCTTGTCGATGGTTTAGAATAGAATAGAATAGAATAGAATCATTAAGGTTGGAAAAGACCTYTAAGATCATCGAGTCCAACCATCAACCCAGTACCCATGCCCACTAAACCAAGTCCTGAAGCACCTCATCCACACGTTTTTTGAACACCTCCAGGGATGGTGACTCCACCACTTCCCTGGGCAGCCTGTTCCAATGCCTGACTACCCTTTCAGTGAA
>JASVER010000039.1:8693696-8723603 GCA_030449065.1 Oceanodroma leucorhoa | reverse complement strand
TTTAACTGTAGCTGCTCTATCCTTCCATGACAAGAAGGGGACTAAATGCTGGAGTAAGGAAGGTGGAGGTATCGGTCACAGTTTGCTGAAAGGGTTGTACTTAAGGAAGTCTGAATTAGTTTACTGCTGGGGAAGGTGATCTGGGGTAATCCACATCAATTAATTTAAAACCTTTTCCTCCTTTCTCTCAGCCTGGCTTGTAGTGAAGACATGATACAATATAGGGCTTTCCATGCTTTACAAGCCCTGAAAGAAGTAGATGTCACAACCATCTACACGGAAATAATAATGGGTGGACTGAATATGACACTTAAGATTTGCCAATGGAGTAGAAGTACCTCCTGCGCAGTCCTGCCCTGGGGGCTGCAGTGTCCTACACCATTCTTGCCTCTTCTGAACCTCTCACGTTGGGGTAGATCCCCTACAGTAAACGGAGGCTTTGGGATTCTCCTTTTTTTGTCTTTGTCAACACATGGAAGAGCTGATGTGCTGACTGGCAATGGGATGTACCTATTTTTGCAGCCTTTCGTATCTAGTTAGCTAAAAAAAAAATTGAATACTTTTCCTCTGTTCTTTCTCTTGGTCTACCTTCTTAGTCTCCCTAGGGCTATCTGAAGCCTGCTTTGTTTCTTTGTGAATGATTTGTTGCCCAGGGTCCAAAAGTGGAGCACTTTGTTCCTGGGATACCGGGTGCATGAGAGTAATGCAACGCTCAAAGAGGGAGCTGCACGGGGAGGAGATGCAGAGCCTCTGCTGTATGCACAGTCGTGCGGGAGCCAAATGCTGCAAGAAAAGAAAATCAGCACTTTCTCTTACACCTTGCGTAGGTAAAGGGCAGACTGTGTGAGCATCAGAAGTATTAGAGAGGTTGTCTTGTTATTACACTCAGCAGTATAAGAATTTTCTAAAGAACCCATGTTGCGTTTTGCATGTTAAATAGGCTATGCTGACAAAAGCTCCCRTGTTCCGAGACCCTGATAGATGTTCATATGCATGGACTGGGTTCTTTTYTACTGGAATCTTTTTCTACTGTAGCATCATCTACAAAAGGGATTTTGAACCTTTGTAGCTGGAGTTGGTCTCTTTGTGTAGAACTGATTTATTTATCGGTGATCATTAAGAATAGTTTGCCTCTGGATAATTGCTGATAATTGTGCTGGGAACCTGATGGTGTGAATGCTTGTTTCTGTGTTATCTGTGTTGTAGTTGCTGAATTCTTACTCTTCATATACATATATTCTACACATGCACGCATTTACTTCAGAAGGGGCCTCAGGAAAATGTATTTGAAGTACACGTATTATTTCTGAGCTTGTCCTGATTAACTCTGGGGAGAACACGGTACACGGGGCAAGAACAATAGAGACAATTTCATTAACTGCTTTGGCTTCATGAGAGAAACAGTGGACCTCTGAGTCTGTGTTTCCAAGGGGTCATACAGATTCTTATTTCATTTTTATCTGCAAAGCAAAGGCTAGTTATTCCACTTGAGCTATTGCGTTAGGAGCACACTTTAGGGAAATCCCTCAGGATTGCTGCATGCTACATAAGACCCGACAGTTATCACAAATGACTTTGCTTTGTGTCTCGATTTCCCTGTCTGGATGGTCTGTGTACAGGATGGGACTCTGTCCTTTTCTCAGACAATATCATACCTGAGAGCAGCTCTGTGCTGGGAGGGATGTCACTGCTCTCCTGGTTCTCTCTCCAGTGCTGGATGCTGCTCCTGGAGACCCRTACTCGTGCAGCTAATACAGAAGGTCCGCAGACTCCAAACATTGCTTTTTGCTTTCATCCTGCTACTGCAGAGCTAACAGGCTGCTGTACTAATCTGGTGCACAGATGTGTCTGCTGCCTGAGAAGAGCTTTTCACCCTCAGTAATTCAGAGGTGCGTTTGTAATAAGATATGTGACAAACTGTTATAACCTGACAATTCTTCACAATCATAAGAAAATACCTATACCAGGTGTTTAAAAAAAAAAAAAAAGTCGTCTGTGGTCCAGTAACTTTCCACCTACTTCAGTGGTAGGAAATCACCACCACAAAATGCTTCAGTACATAAAACAGTAGGAACTTCTCTGTTATAAGTATATTTACAATGCATATCTCCTGGGTAGTTGTTAAATGCATGAACATTCCACTGGCATTTCCTCTTTAAACAATGTCATTTTATTGCTTTATCTATCTAGAGGAGAGCAGAAATTATCCTTTAATTGCAATGAATTTAATGGTATTGGTTATGCAGCATTTTAGTTCACTCACAGCATGACAAAGCTTAGAGTTTAGCATTGTCCTATCATGCACCATTGATTCATCTTTTCATCCTGGAGTGCTGAGTCTTTCCTAAGTCTCTGCTGAAAGCAGGTAAAAGATTGTAAGCTGGAGATGTTTAGACTGCCTTAGTCAAAAAGAATCAAAATGGGACTACAGGGAGGCATGGGCAAGGTAGGTTGTGCTAATACTTTGCTATGCGGTTCCTGAGAAGGGAGAGGAAAGCATGGGAATAAAAAGCCTGTCATTATCAAAACACAACACTGTAACGTGAAGAGGTGGAGTAATTTATCTTTAAGTAACAGGCTGACCTATTCAGAACTGTAATTTTAATGTAAGACTAACCTTTTAAAATAGATCAAGTGATATAAATTATTAAGGAACAGACATTCGTCAGATAGATGGTCTCTATTAGTAATTTTATGCATGAATGGTTATCTTCAAAGGTAGAGTTGCTCTCTGCTGAGAAAGAAAGTGCAAAAGCAGGTTGCCTTAAGCTGATGTTTAAGGCTGACTTTTAATCAGTGTTTTTCTAATCCAATTGAAAAAAAGGCTTTCTCTTGCTCTCCAGCCTGTGTAGCTCTTGAATTGTTTTGCTAGCAGAGGAAAGTCCTGCTAAGGTTGCTGATGTTCCTAAAATATCTTCCACTAGTTTTAGGGCTCAGACAGGTTGGCGTGTGTCCCCATTTGAGAATGGCAGCATGCATGCTGGGGGCCACTGGGATGTCCCAGCCTCTGGGGCAAAGGAGAGCTGGTACCCAGAGACCCCTGACGGGGGGCGATGCCTGCTCTGGGTGACCAGCTGCTTTGGAGTGCGGGGTTTGAATCCTTTTTGGAGAGGAAAGATGCGGGTCCCTTTTTTTTTCCTGCAAGTATTCAAGAGGAGTGTCTTACAAAGTACTAGCATCTGTTACTCTGATGGTGTTTGGCCCATGTTTTGAACTTGGAATGGGAGAAGAAAAAGGGGGAGGTCAAGCTGTTTGTGAAAGATACTTTTCCACCGTGTGATCACTCTGCCTTTTTTTTTTCCCCAAATACCTCTTGTGAGTTTCCTTCTGCTTTGTTTGCTTGTTTACTTTATATGCAAACTACCTCCAGGCCCTTGTGAACTTGTGATCAAAGTACTGCAGTGCACTTAATGTAAAACTCAATTTGAGTCCTTCTGAGAAGCTGTTGGTAGGAGACTGTGGTCATAAACTTGATTTTCCTCATCTTCTGTTCTTTGATTATGTTTGGCATGGAAAAGTAGGAAAGCAAAGGTAACCTTAAGCTATATATTCCTAGCCCGTTTGCTCCTGTAAACAGAAGCAGCTTCAGGTTTTTCTTAATTTTTTCTGCCTGCAGCTTTTGGTAGGTCTTGTCTTCTAGTCACAGATGCTGCTATTGCTCAGCTTTTGAATGGGATGTGGATAGAGGGTAGTATAGCCCTTCCTCTATCCTTTAGCTACACTGAAGCCTGTAATACTTCTGGAGAAGTCATGTGTACTCTGAAGCACGTCCCTGTTGAACGGGAGTTATACCCAGCACAGGATGCTTCACACAGTCCCTGCACTGCTTATTTTGCACAGTGACTCTTAGCCATTGCGTATCAAGGGCTGCTACCTCTACAGCATGGTGCAATGTACTTGATCTTCTCTGACATCTTTATTCACTCAAAAGGTGAAAGGGGAATAATCTACAATGCTTGGTGTCTGCAAATTCTCCTAGACTCTGACAGATAACATAAGCAATCATGTCAGGGAGGGTAAGACTTTTTATCTGGCCACCTTTAACTTCCAAAAGAATCTGGAAACTGCCTGCATGTACGTGAGCATCTCTTCTCAGCAGGAATCCTCCTTTTCTCTTTTCCCAAGCATCAATCTCATCTATATTTCCATTTGAGTTAAGGGCCCAAGACTAAGGTTTCTAAGGGAATTGGAATTTATGGCCCTTTTGACAATATCTAGGAAGAGATTTATTTTCTGAATCCTATTTTCTTCAACTCCACTTAAGCAATTGGCAGGGAAAAAAAGGAAATATAAACAATTACTCCGGTGTGTGGAATCTCACTGACTTCTCTCTTTTCCTCTTTTTTTCTTCACCTAGTTCATTGCTGTGCCAGGATGAATGGCTTGTGGTTAAAGCACTGGAGTGGGATGCAAATGATGCAAATTGAAATTTCCAGATATGTCAAAGGCTTCCTCTATGACAACATTTAATAGTTCTGTGATCTCTGCATGTACTTTTAGGTACAAAAGGTATCAAAACCCATGACCTTCTCTCACATTCTTTTTGTCTGTTTAGACAATCATAAAACAGACTCTGGATATTTGAAACCCCTTCACTTTGTTTCTTTGAACCAAATGCCTCCTGTTTGTGTAGAAATGATACAGGTTAACACTGTGAACAAGAAAAAAAGATAAGCATTTGGTGTGCTAATTTCAGGAGCAACTGTTCTCAGTGGCCTGGAACCCTTCTGCAGTATATTGATGTTTCAATTTGTACGAGTAGCAGCTGCCCTTAAAGATAAAGAAAAGCGACGGCTCKGCTCTGCTCTGCTCCATGATGATTTGACATGGCAGCAGTAGTCTTGTGGAATGTGACATGACAACTTGAAATAAYGATATGTAGATATGATGCCACAGACATGTCATGAAGTAACATAAATTACTAAAAATGATAGGAAGAGAAAACATCTTCAGAGTAAAAATATTGAGACAAAAAGTTGTCACTTATCACATCTGAGGTTGAGAGGAGTATGCCAGTTCACGTGATTCCTACTAGAAAGAGTTTAATTTAAATGGTCTTTTATAATTGGACTTGTTAAAATCAACACAATCATCAGTAGACTTTAATTTGTCTCATACAAAAGTAAGATGATTTTCTAGCGTCTGCAATGCTTTTTAGTATAAACTCTTTCTGGCTATGGATGTGTGTGACCACGCTCAAGAGGCCATGAAGGCTATGCCCACATTAACAAGTAATACATCTCAACATGGTGCTGAAGGTCCAGCCCCCACACTACACACATTTTGGAGATTTTTCCTTCAGGTAGCTGTAGTCTGACTAGTCTTCTGCCCACCAGCTGCTGAAGGGCAGTAGGTGAGTTCCTGGAGTGCATCTTCTAGTCTAGTTTTATCCCGAATTAAAATTGCGTCCTCCAAGCACAGGCTGTGGTGGGAACCAAAGCCCAGCAAGTGGAGACAACCAGGAGAGCGTCTTCAAGAGCACACCCTTGATCCACAGTGAAGCACTAACACATGCATGTCCAAAGACATCTGGGCTCTCCTAGTGCTTCCAAAAGATGAACAATATTGTTTATTCAAACAATCAGATTAATCYTAATGGAGGTAAGAGAATTATCATTGTGCTGATTAGAATTGGATCAGTGGATGATCCTTTTATCCAGGAGCTTCCTTCATCCAATTGGGCTTTGCTGGTTCAAAGAAAATGGAAATTGTTTCTGAATCATCTCTGATGTTGGGTAACAGAAAAGCCAAAGCCTGACCTCTTTGAATCATTTCCATTACAAATAATGTCAACATGGCCCCTTAGACACAGTCCCGGACAAATCTTTATGCCAATGTCTATTCTGAACTTCCTTCCCCCCTTCCTGATCTCTTCAGCCTTCTCCTTCTGTAAGAGAGGGGATTGTGCCTCATTCAAAGCTTTCAAGATGCACACCCTGAAATATTCGTGTTGCCTTTCTCTCTTTCCTTTCTCTCAGCCACATTTGTTAAAGTTTAAAGGAAGTGGCTTCCAGTTCTTGTAGGTGCAAATTTGTGCTTGCATAGTCTGTGAAGACATTAGCATATAGACATTGAACATCCCTGATTTGYATGCACCAGTCACTTGGTAAACAGCTGAAGTGGTTGTACATATGCTGTCAGTTAATTCTGGCTGCAAAAATGGATTCCGCTTTTAAAAAGTCAGGCCCTATCAGATATCTGCTCTTCTGTTACTTGCACATAAAATGATTTGATTCTAGCATTTTAAAATCCCCTCTGCCCAGGCAGAAGTTTTCCATTGCTGGTTGGTTTGCTCTCAGTTTGCAGGATCCCAAGGTTGTCGAAGGTTGCTTTCCTTTCAGTAGGAGGGCATGACACAAGACAGATGTGGGGTATTAAAATATGGATGTATTCCCTCGGTTTGTGTAGCACTCTTGAGCGGAAGGTCTTGAGTGCAGGGCTTAGCTTTCTGAGATGAGTTTGCTCAGTGTCTGAGAGAAAGGGTATGTGAGTGCTAGGCACAAGAGCACTACAACGTAATAAGGATAATATATCATAATAAGGGTGATATCACTCATTTTAGAGCTACACATGTAATGGGTATCTATCCCAGATGAATATAATCTTCAGAAATTATTTCAGAAATAACTATAGTCTGTTCTTCTAACTTAAATATAGACCCTTCAGAAGTAGCTATCATCTTATTTTCAAGCACATCCATCTCTGAAAGCTGCTTAACATGGAAGAGTTCCTAACTGGTTGACTGAAAATAGCAGGAATGCACCTTTCTCTTCTCTTCCTCTCTGCTGGTGTGCTGCATAGCCTCGATTCAGTAACCTGCTGTCATCTCAGTCTGCCCATCAGTAAAATGGGTATAAGGGTAAAAGTAAGAATAACGAAGGGCWATCTGTGGCAAAAACTGACTTTATCATGATACCCATGTGCGTAGCCCTAATCTGTTGCAAACAGAGTAAGATTCATTATCTTAAAACACCATGAAGGCAAGCTGGCTGATAAACAGAAAATCAGAAAGATCTGATTACTCGTTTGTTTCTAATTGCGGGTCCACACCCATAATTAAAGTTTCTGGGCTGATCTGAGGCCTTCAGAAGCAAAGGATATTAGGAGAACTTGTACTTTAGTTTGCTGTTGTCAGGCTTTGTAAAATCTCTTGCATGAACCGACTTCAGAAATACTGTTTTATCCTTCAGCCTGGGAAAGATTTGCCTCATCAGCAAGGTAGCTATTTTACCTGCCTACCTTTCTAATTGCATTGAGAATATAACACAGTCATCACTAGCAGCACTGCAAACCTTCCCAGTTTGCTTTGGATAATTTTGTCTCACTGCTGCAGGGTTTTCTGCATACTGTTGGGATTACCCAGGGAAAAATGCAAATTGGACATAGAATTACTTAGCTCTCCGCAACAGCCTACAAGATCTAAGTACATTCTCTGTGTCTATCTCTGACTGCTTCTGACTTCGCTTGTCATGTGTTTAGATTGGCAATTGTTTTGTATAGATAGACCTGTAGTGTTAATATCCTGCTTTGATGATGTTACTCTTCAGGAATATTAATGAATGGCTTCTGTATGTGGCATCTTTAAAACCTTCCACTGCTGGTATTTTTTTTATTTTTTATTTTTATTTAAATGGTGAAAGAGCACTGCTGAAGGCCCCTTGGGTAAATAGTGTTTAAAGTAGTCCATGCATTTTAATTAGTCAAAGAAATACGTAGATAAGGATGAAAGATTTGTTTTCCTCAGGCAAACCATGAGAACATCAGGCCCACAGGTAGCTTAGTTTAACTCCAGAGAGACTACATTTATATCTCCTCGTCTAAATTTTAGAAATGCCATTCTGATACAAGCAGTAGAAATTAAGGCAAGATAAAAGTGTCTTCTCTGCTGGAGGTTTAAGGTCCTTTTTGCTGCACATTGTTAAAGTATCCTATACAGGAGGGGGAAAAAAAGCAAAACTAGAAAAAGAAAACTGCAGCATAATCTGTGTATTAGAATGTGTATTTTCGCATGCATAGGAAAAAACATGGGTTATTTTAACTAAGGATTGGTCATAGAAGTGGGCTGATTGTGTTTCCTGGTCATGAACCAGCGGACCCATGAAGCATATTTACATGTTTTAATTATTAAAAATCAGTTTTCTACGTTAGCAAGCTTCTGGTAGAAGATGCACCTGTGGAACTCACCTTTGCTGTGTAGCCGCAGGCTAGTCATTTAACTTCTTTAGGGTTTGTTGKTTTTTTTTAAAACTGGAGTTTTTTAACCTCTTTTGAGAGGTTAAATGTCTAGCCTGTGGCTACATAGCACATGTACGAGCACTCCTATGGTATGCAAGAGGTATTTTTTGAGGCAGGGAGGTTAGCAATGACCCATAGAAGCAGGAATTTTTTCGGAGCCTCCATCAGCTGGTTACTTGAGCTCTAAGCAAGGGTTACCATTTGCTTCTTGAGAGGAGTAACTTGGAGACTGGAAGAAGATAAGGCCATGGATGGAAAAGTCTCAGGAAAGATGTTTTGCTGTAAATTACTTTCCTAGCCGCTGTAGCATTCTCTCTCCCTGAAAGGGTATGGAGATTGCTGCGTTTAGAGATCAACAAGGTCTTTTGTTGCTGGAGAATGTCAGGAGGACAAGGAAAGTGCTGCATGTGCAAAGCTCCTCACAGGGCTACAACACATTTCCACACCATTTTCTAGTTTTCTAATGAGGTCATCAGCTCAGGAACAAGGAAATCTGCATGACTTGGCTGAGATCACGTGGAAGGGATGTAAACTGATCGGAGGCACCAGGGCCTCCTGGTTCCCAGTGAGAAGGCTGAGCCACAGATGCTGCTGTTTCCTCTACCTTCTGTCTTTCAGAACAGCTGGACTTGCTCGTGCCTAAACAGAGTGAATGACTGAAAGATAATGGTGAGATCTTTCTAAATGCCTGCCCAAGACCATTGTCAGCGCAGCTCACATAAAGATGCCTGTTAGGTTGGAGATAAAGGAACCCGTCATACCTTGCAGTGTTCATTGTGTAGGAGCTGGTCTTCAAAGGTGTCTGGTCCTGTGCTGTGACAGACGGCATAGAGACCCAGCACCACCCATTATGTTTTGCTTCAAGAGGAGGCTGAGTATGCCACAGAACTTGATTGAGATCCTGTGATACCAGAATAAACTTGTGTAGAGTTATTGTGCATTATTCAACGAAGCAAAACTTTTCTGAAAGGTGTCGTCTCCAAGTTCATGCGAGATTGATTTGATTTCCAGACCCAAGATAGATTCTTTAGTTATTACTAAGCCCAAGATACAAATGGGAAAGGAATGGTGTCTGCTCTCTAGGTTGTGCACTGATCTAGGTAGTCTCTGGGCTGCTCTAATTAATCTCCTCTGCTTTGGGATATTCAGAGCAAGAAGGGCAGGCTGGCAGCCGAAACCATTAGGTCTGTGCCAGACGAGGGTCCCACATGCTGGTGGGGTCTGTAGCTCTGCCTCCCAGACCCCTGGCTGTGCTGGTGCCATCCAAACGGGGCTGCCCAGAGCTGAGAAATGTAAGTCTTCATGTGGAAGGTTTTGAAAAACTTGTGCCAGGACCGTAACCATCATCATGTGCGATTATGGCACACACACGGGTAGATTTGTTAAAGTGAGCATAAGGTGGAAGAGCCTCCCACTTCCAAAGCAGAAGTCTTTTTTATAGAAGCCTCTGCCATTTACTGGTCATTTGTTGTGGTCTTTTGAGAAATAAGTCAGTGCTGTCTCCAACCTAATTACTAGTGTAAAAGACAATTTATCACTTACCAAAGCTTTGACTGCTTTTTCAGCCTTGCCTGGCCTCTTGGTTGGTAGATGGAATTGTGTACAAGATTGGCATTTTTCTGAAGTGAAAGTTTTAAAAAAAAAAAAAAAGAAAGAAAGAAAGAAAGAACAGAAATAAAGAAAGGAGCCAAAATTTCAACTTCCAATTATGTGTTTAAATGTCTGTCTGACGTTTTTAATTTTTTTAACGTAAGCTGATAGCAGTTCTCATTTAGAAATAAGGAAAAATAAAATCTCATTTAAGTAGTCTATCTTTGGGTTCATATTTTTTAAAAATTTTGCCCCTGAGAATGAAGATGCAGCTTTCCATAGCCTAAAATGCAAGAGTCAGCAGGAGAATTAGCTCACTTGAAAAAAATCTGAGGCATAATTATTAATTAATGTACAAAAATAGATTTGGTGTGCAAAAATCTCTGGCTTTTTCTCATTTTTATCACTGATTTCCTCTTCTTCTGGACTTTAGATGCAATGCTGAACAAGCCATCTTATGTTATGTTTTGCAGATCAAATAATCAAAAGAAAACAGGTCATATGTTTTGATACATACCACATAAAAGGAAATGCTTAGACTGCTATAGCTATACTCAGATTTGATTATAGGGAATTAAGTTTCTTCAAAGCAAACGGCTTTCTTTTACTTCTCAGTATTTCTCATGCAATTAGCAAGTTGGTTATATTAACTCGGTTGACAGACAGTGTTACTGATCTTATCAACTTTCACTTGTGTATGCAGGGCTTTATTAATCTCTTGTTTGCTTATGAGCTTCTTTGTCAACAATAAAATTAGTGGGTAAATGTGGAACATACATGTCATGGTAATGCGTTGTTTGCTTTGCTTATCAGTAAATAACAAATTTTTTTTGGCAAATAAATGAGAGCAACAAGGGAGCATGTGGGTCTTAGGGGTTTCTTTTGCCACTGTTGACACTTTGTCATGTTGCTAAGTTACAGTAGSTCTGGCTTCTACTTTAGAGAGTAGAAGTTATTTTTAAATGTATAATGAACACAGTACCAGGGACTCCCAAAGCTGTTCTGGAAGTGGCTGTAATACAGGGGGGATTGTGAATGCGGTCTGGAGGTCGATGCTGCGAAACACTGGTCTGATACAAAACCAATTCCTACCATTACATTACAATTACAAAGGTGTGCATATTATTTATTTTTTTATAAAATGCCTTAAAAATATCAAACAGCAATAATTAACTGCTGGATTGGATGGTGCCTGCCTGTGACTCACAGAGTATAGGCTGAGCATGGTTGTTTTTCTGAGAGTGTAGGAACGATCATGACTAGAAGTAAAAACTCCCAAATTAACCTCCCTGAAGAGACTATTCCCAGAATAGGTTATATTTCCTTACTGAAAACTTAGTTCTTTATATCACTAGTCAAAAGTTTTTATTCCTSATATTGCAACAGTGACTTCATTATTACCACTATGAAGATAACAAGCAGTAACACCTGCTTCCCTAAGTAGAAATTTTGAACTCGCTCTAAAATCACCCAGCATGGTCCTCGCTATTTCTCCTTCTGAGGCAACAAAAGGGAAAACTGAGTGGTACTACTCAGGGTTCAGTTGCTCTGGTGGCATTACAAAGGCTGAAGCTCTGAACTGAAAAATGGAATCAGCTTTCATACTGAAATTGGAAAATATGTACAGATTTTTATTGATATTCCAGCTGGTGAGCGGAAAACATCATCTTCCTGTTGGTTGGAAGCTGCACTCTACCATCTGTTGGTGGGCAATGTAAGCCCTTTGAAAGGGCTGGAGTTCAGCTCCACTTGGCTTCAGGCTTAACCTGCCTCTCTAGTGGAGAAGAGGAGTCCAGGGGGTCAGATGGTGGGAGCATATGACTCAAAGCCGCTGGGAGACATTGGCGGATGGCCTGAGTCCAGGGAGATGAGCACAGGGTAGCTTAATGCGGAAAGTCGCTAAGTAATGTGCTTTGGCAGCAAGTGGTCTGTCTAAGTGCCGTGAAATTGTACGGGGCAGTGAGAGGGGAAAGGATTCCCTGTGGCAGGGGCTTGAAACTCAGAGAGAGATGCAGGAAACTACTGAGTCTACTGAAAAAAGATGTGATTTCCTTGCCTTTAGTTGAGCTTCTGGTTTATATCAGTTAACAGCTTCCACGTGCGGAGATGAACTCAACATACTAGTTGCCAGAGTTAGGCAGTGCTGGTAGATCCCAATGCAGTGGGAGGTGAGACTTTCACTGTAGGTCCTCTAGTCTGAGTTCTTCTACCTGAGGTTATTCTTTCACCTAGTCTCTCCTCCTTTTCCTGTTGAAATGGATCCTGGAGGAAGGGCTTGGGGTTTTTTTAAAGAGTTCATAGAGTTGTCTGAGCTCTGCTTTTGATGAAGTCCATAGGTGTTCTATTCCTGCTAAAGATATTTCTATGGGAGTGTAGGGAATATTCTTGTTCATCCAAGGGAAATGCTCTTCCCTGCTTGTTGGGAAGCTGATAAAAGGCTGCCACTGTTTTTTTTTCTGGATACCTCAGTTTTCTCTCAGGCTGAATTGTCTAAATTCTAGATTCTTATACGTAAGAGAAGAAAGTATGTGAAAGCTCGGAGACCCAGCTGGGGAGAAGCAGCAAGCCCCAGGACACCTGTCTAAGGGAAAAACCAGAATAGCTGTAAGGATGACAGTAGAACTAAGCATGTCTTTTGCAGATGGTTACACGTATAAACTGACTCGCACATGGACTACCTGAGGCACTTCTCCCTTCGTGTCCCCAGGAGCCTGCTGGGACGTCTGGTTCATGCCTGCAGGCTGAGACAGAAGCATCAGGCTCTGAAAAATGGATTTCAAGGGGATTTCACTCATCGTCTCAGCATGGCACTCTTCAGGACAGCTAGCCCTCTGCAGAAATCATCATAATTGTGCCTAGGCTTCTCAAAGGAGGCTGTGCTGGGTTTCCAGCCTCTGCTGGGATCTGGGCTCCTTATGCAGTGACAYGGCTTCAGATATGTCCTTTCTTCTGAGAACAGATGAAATCCACGGGGGGGATCTGTAGAAACAGGCTCTTGACAGTCAGTGAACATAATGCAGGAAACTTTCCATATGGTTTTAAACCTGCCCCTCTGGAGTCTAAGATCATTACGCCTATGCTCAAACTTTATAGGTAAGCCTCTAAAATGCAGAGGGAGGGTCTGGTCAAGTCTCTGTCCTTCTCTGCTCAGTGCCATCAGGGGTATTACAAAAGAAAATGAGAGTGACAGATCGTAGTGGAGCTGAGATCCAGCAGTCAGAGAGAGGTCTGGCTTTTTTTTTTTTTTTTTTTTTTTTTTTTTTCCATATTGCAGAGAGAAATTCTTGCACCTCCCACAGGACTGATCATGGAGTTTTGTTACATGTGAGCCACTGCTCCGTATTCTCAGTGATTCAAGAGCAGACCCAGCTTATAGCTCCTACCATCTGTCACTTGTCACCAGCACTGTCCCTCCAGGCAAAGCTGCAGTGGGGCAGTGCTGCGAAGTGGCTCCAGCAGCCAGCTGCAAAGCTGTGAGTGGGGAAGCAATGCGAAAGGATGATTATTCACGGGTTTTCACAATAAGGGAATTAGAGAGCATCTGAATCTCACAGCAGGTTGAAAACTCAGAAGCAGCATTATTTCCAGATAGTGCATAACTGAACTGTGGAGTTTGTTACCATGTGATTTGGTCGGGATAAAAAGTTTGGATGACTTCCAAAAGCCGTTGGGAAACTTTATGGAAGGAAAATGCATTGACTGGTAAGCACAGGGATGCAGAGCTGGTAACTCCTCCTAGTTCCTCACCTTGGAAGGATCACTTTAGACCTTTCCTCTACACATCCACAGCTGATGACTGACAGGTACTGCGTTTAGACCTCAAGTGCACATAAACCAGTATGACAACTCTCTTGTTTCTTATGCTGGCTATAAAGCAAGAAGCTATGTGTATGGAGATGATTTTGGACTCCTTTTGATATTCAGTCACAGGCCAAAAAATGACCAAGAAGAAAGAAGGCCATGAAGAAAGAAGGGCAAGTATACGCATGTAGGATTTATTACCATAGTTTGCTATGGAGCAGTCTGGCAAACCATTTAATTCAGCATTCAGTTTGTAAAATAACGTCTGTATGACCATGTAGTGTCTATATTGAAAGATTTTATAACTGAAGCAGTCAGATACGATGGTGAGGACAGCCACAAAGGCATTGCAATAGGCTGGTGACTGGCCACGTAAGCAGGTGGGTAGCTGGTCCTGCTTATCGTACCAGACCGGAGCCACTATCAGCATGGTTCACTGGCTTCTTCGAGCAGTAGCAGTTCATAGAGACGCTTAGTTTGTCACAGATCCAAAGAAAAACATATTAGCCTCAACCTAATGAAAGAGGTTAAGATAAACACATCATCTTCATCTTTGTTGCGAGCTAAGAGCGTGCATATAAGCAGTTACTGCAGATCAACTGATGTGTGGTAACTCATTACACTGCAATAGCTTGATCATACCTCCGAGCCCTTGAGCTTCTCTGTTTACTGCAAGGGTCTTCGTTTACTGCCGAGCTCATACTGCCTCTTTGGTTTTCAGCAAGCAATTCCACTGGCTTTTTATGCTCTTCTCTCCTTTTACTTGCAATTCCTTTGATATTTGTCTAAATCGTACCTCAAATCCCAGCATCAAGATATAGAAACTAGTAGATCATGTTGTTCTTGACCTTTTTTGGAACCTCACAAGGAACAGCCCTGGAGCTGTTTCCTCTGAAGTACACTGACCCATTTATATCTGTGACAGATGCCTGGGAGGTGCCAAGATGCAGGTTTCCCGCCTTGGGAAGGAGCAAAGGTCTGYGCTCATTCAGCCCTATGGAGGGTTAATTATTGTTTTGCTTGAAAAAGCATTTGGCTGCCCTTAGGTATAGGAATTTATTTAAGCCTTATCTGCATAATTATCATGTTTATTGCTCAACACAGCTGGATGGATATGAAGAGTGTGCAGTTTTTGATACACACTTTATGTCAGAACCATTACAAGGGAAAATGATCATCTCTTATAGCCCCTGCAAAGAGGCTGGCAGTAATAGTTAGTTTTCTGACTTTAAAAAACAAATCCTAGGACCAAATTTATTGGGCTTATTTACATATTTTTGATGCTAAAGCTTTTCCTTTCTTTATGGAAATGTGTCCTGTGGTGATGAACAGCCAGGATTTTGAAGGGTGATTGGTGACCCGAGGTGCTTGGCTTAATAGACTCAAATTGCAGAGAGGAGGGAACTGCATCACGTGAAAGTCATTTACCTCTTTCAGGGGCTTCTTCCAGGCACCCAAAATCACCATTTGTTTTCAGAAATCTTAGCCGCTTCTAACATCATTGTTACTGAGTTATTTAAAATAGGAATTCTGGAGTAGCCAGAAAAATGTAGAGAGCTTTTTAATCTATGCTTTTTAATTTTTTTTTTTTTTTTTTTAAATTTTTCAAGATGACCATTTTTTTTTTTTAATTTATTTTTTTTTTTTTTTTTTAAATCTTGCAAGATGACCATTGCTCTATTTGAAAGCATAGTATGTTGTATCATCCTTTATGGGTAAGCTTTTATGAGGCATTGATGAGTATTTCTGTATTTGTAATAGGGTGCGAGCATCTAAATGGTTCAACTTTGACTCATTCATTAGAGAGTACTTACTATTTCAAATTTGTATTATTGCATGAGGCAGCATACTGCAGTCTGAGGGCTTCCTGGTCCAGCCTGCAGTCTGCAGAAATCTTGCAAATACCTGCATCGCACAACCCTGGGGTTGCAGCTGGCTCACACTGGTGTGACTGCCAGCTATCTGCAATAAGACTTGAAAATGAATATGAGATGCACACAAGCGCAAGCAAGGGCAGGGCGGGGATCTCTGCTGTATCTTCTAGCCACTAAAAACCTCTTTTTTGTCCAAAGTGGGGGTGGGGTGCTATGTTGGAAAAATGAACATTTAGCATCATTCTGATAAAGCTTATATTATCACCAGATAACATCTGATCGCAGCAACTGAGTTATGTAATGAGAATACAAAAGACCTAAAAAAGTAGCATTTCAGTTACTATCACCTTCATCAATGATCTGAGAGCTGTTTCATTTAAAACCCTGATTGTGTGTGGTAGGAGTAAGTACCAGTCAGTCTGTTGTCACTAGTTGGAGTGCTAGCTACTTCTATTTTCTGTTCCTTTGTTTGTTATACAAATTAACCTTTTAGTTGTGGTTGGCAAGAAGATGAACATGGTGAAGTGACAGGATGGAACTTTTGCATAAAAGCCAAAATAGAAGGGAGGGAGGGAGGTGAACACCCATCAGTTATGACTTCTCCTCTCCTTCGCTCCACTAATGTCTTCATGTTCCATAGATGATAAATTACCTATCACTCCCTTTCATTGGGAGACATCTCTTCCCACGTTAATGTCCTGCCCCTACTCCTCAGTTACCCAACTACCTTCTCTCTTTCGGTCTGATCAATATCTCTTGTCAGACAAATCACTTTTGACTTGCTTGCTCTGAAGAAGAGTGTGTAACGTCCAACTGTATGAGCTGGTCTTAAAAGTTATGTTATTTCCACCCACAAACATTACCTGGCTCTCAGTTACAGCTTTGTCCCTATAAAATAGGTCATGTCATTATGGCCTGATGAGCGTGGTAGAAAATACCCATTGGACTAAAAGGCTGTTTAGCAGGAGGTAGCTCCTGCAGTTCTTACATGTATATAAGTCACTTTGGCAGTGAAAAGGCCTCCTGGGCCGCAGCACAGAAATTTATTTGCCCTTCATCCTACAGGTTGTGAAATTTGGGAGAAGAATATAAGAAGTATTTGATTATCATTATCCAGAATGCTTTTCCAATGCAAAGCCATTTCAGAACTGAACAGTTGTTTAATCTCCTTTCCCATTTCTGCTTTACAGTTCTGCAGATCAGCACAAAGTGTGAACAATTTGTTGGATGGGCCAGGGGATTGGTGTCAAAATCAAGAGTCTGAGCCTGGGTTGTTAACTTGGGACTGTCTCAAGCTGAAGGACACAGTACTCTCAAGTGAACTGAAAAGGTATGTGCTTTAGTTGCTCCTGGTGACTGCCAGGTGACTTCTCTGGGTTTGCACACGGGGAGCAGAGCGCGTTAGCCCTGCTGAGGGGTACTCCGCGTCCTCTGCAAAAGCAACAGATGAGAGTTCTCACTAGTGGCTTATATATTTGGTATCGGATTTTAACAAGGTCTGCAAATACACAACTAAGCCTATTATTCAAAGGTTTTTCTGAATCTTTTTTCATGAACTTTTTAAAATCTTTTTTTCAGTTTTTCCCCGAAATTCACTTGCTGTTATTCTGACTCCAAAGTCTTAGGATGAGAAGTAGGTGAAATGTTTTCATTACTCTTCATAGACTGACCATGGTATGAAGAGTAACGTTACATTCCCAATTAAGAGACTTTACTCAGCATTTAATAGAACTATTGTCGTGGCTCATCTTTTTAACTTACCATCACAGACTGTACTTTTAAGGTGTTGATTAGCTTAGAGGGGTCTCCTGTTTATTAAAACACCTTCCTCTCTCTTTTGTGGCTACACTCTGTCAGGTTTCCTCACCATGGAATAAACAAACCTGTCTACAGGTGATCAGCACAACATACAGCCTCAAATTGGGAAGCAGTGAGACTTGGCCATTTCCCTCGTTGAGTAGTATCTTACTCCAAATGAGGTCTCACTGGAGCGAAAGTAATCCCATGGAAAGAGGAGCTGCTCCTTAGATTGCTTTCTTTTCACTTCTTGATATGTAGCTTGCTGCAGGGTGAAATAAGTATTGTCTTGTGAAGAGCAGCCAGTGGCTGAGGCTCTATCTTACAAGCCTTCCTTGTGAGAGATGGTTTTTGGGTGCCCTAGATGGGACACTTTATGGAAGTGTCTCATTTGAACCTCTCATACTATGGAGCTTGATGCTAGGGACTGGAATTCCTTGTGAGAAGGAATGGGTTTGGTTTGGTCAGAGTAAAAGAGAAATATGAAAAATGGGAAGGATGAAGACGATACAAGTTTCATATAGACGATGAAGAGTCTGGTTTCTTGGGGACTATTGAAGGATAAACTTCTGACATTTAAGGCGTGCTCCTCACTAACTACATTCACAAATACATCTTCCTTATTCCCTTTAAAGCCTAGCACTACAATCCTCTGACAACTTGCRTTACATTCAGCAGGACCATGCAGTATTATATCATGTCATGGTGGTTTTTTTTTTTTTTTTTTTCCCACTGCCTGGTACTAACAGGAGGTGACATTACATGAGTGAGCTAATATAGCTAAAGTAGCTGTGATGGTGTGGGCTGTCACCTGAACAGAAATCAAGAGGGTGAAAAAGACTAAAGCAAAGAAAAAAATACCCTGTTCTTTGGAAAGTGCAAGCCATAGGATTCAAAGTAGATGTTGCTGAATTATTAGCAGAGGTTTCAGCAATTTTTCTTGGGGAGGGGGGGAACTTGTCAGGATCTATTTCTGGATTTTCTGGGTTTATTATCTTAAAATATTTGTCAATGGCTTATAGAGTTTTCTTAAATATTCAGTTTACTTGCTATTTTTGGCAATTAGTCACTGAAGGCATATGTTATAATTTCTACACCTCGGTCAGCTAAAAATGAGCAATAAATAAACATGGGATTTGGGGTTATTTTTGCTAATTGCAGGCTCCCTCTTAAGGAAACACTCGTGACCTGTGGTGGTAGAATCTAACACAAAAAGTTCCTCAGGAAGAATTTGCTGATGTTGTTATCAAAAATGTCTTGAAATCTTGTGTTAATTCCAACAGTTTTTGGGGAGACAACACCACTACCGGCTCTCTAGAGTAGCAATCTATTAAGTTCTGCTTTAGGAGCAATCTCTCCCCATGCCATTATTCACACAACTCCAGAAGCAGCCAGCCCCGAGCAGCCGGGGCTCTCTCTGATGCCGGAGTTTTGTGCTCGGTCTCATTGACCTTAACTTGCACCTTTGTGTTGTGTACCTGGTACACAACAAATGTACCAAGAATAGCTCAGTCAGTACCTAGAATAGCCAAGGGTCCGGTCAGTGAAGATGCTTGTTTGACATTTGGGTCCAGGCTGTGGGTCTGCTTGATTCAGAACAGAGGAATGAATTCAAATGTCCCCTTGGCTGAGCAGTGTGTTGGGTGAGTTACATCCTTCTGCTGGATCAAGGAATATTTTTTTGTATCAAATAAATAAAAAATGCTGTTAGAAGATAGAGATGTATTTTTGGTGAGGTACCTCATTTGAGTGGAGTTCTGATCTGAAGCATTTTTTTAAATGTGGAAAACCAGCTTTTGGCCATTTTGGGGTGGTTGAATGTGTCTAATTTGACCACGGACTCTGCACTAGACATGGGAAATCTTTCTTACTTAAGGGCTTGTCTGAACTAATACATCTCCAGGAAATTTTGAATCAAAATCTTTTAATAAAAAGCCCACTGTCCTTTTATATTACAAATAAATTCCTTAGAACTTCCTTTATTCTGAATTCATATTGCTTTTTGAGTTTTACTGCACTCTACCTATGAGGCACTGTTATGTGGAGAACACCTCTAATCTGAGACATCTCCCTACATGTTGGTTAGCATATTCCTGGTAAAGAGCTTAGAGAAGAGCAACAAAATAGTTGTGAGTGCAAATAAATGTAATTACACAGAAAAATTAAGGTCATACAGTGTGGTATCTGAGTAAAGAATGACTAAATGGTGGGAAACAGTGAAAGAAGGTCTTAGAAGTACCTACAAAATATGAGCTTTGGGGAAGAAAGAATTATTTACAGGTAGAAAGTGTACAGGAGAGTAATGTAATGAAACAAAGGAAAACTTGGTTCAAGTATCAGCCAAACTTCTGACAGTGAGATGTAGTGTGTTATGATATGGTCTCCCTGGGCAAGTGGCAGTAGTTCAGTGTCTGGCATGTTTAAAGCTAGACCAGACAAGACACTGAAAAATGAATAATAAGGAACAATCCCACGGTGGCAGGAAGATGAACTGGAAGACCCAAGTGGTTGCTAGCAATCTCAAGATCCCATGCTATCACTCCACATATGTAGAGCCCAGGAAAAGAGATGTTCTTCTGTATTCATGCAAAGTTAAAAGGTTTGTCTATGCCATCTGTAATAATCACATCTTGCCTGAGAAGAAAGGAAAAGGGAGGATTCCAGTAAGCTTAATTCTGTTATTATAGTATTTAAAAAACAGTTATTTTCCTTAAAAATATTTTTTAAATTCTGTCTTAAAAAAAGAAAGGTTAAAACGAAGGAGTTCTGAGTATCTGCTTGCCTCTTAGGACTGAAAAAAATGGATAAGCTGTAAGAAAAAAATTAAAAAACAAACTGCATTGTGTCTGCTGGATAATGCACCCAGAGCCTGGGGATGTGTCGTCTGTCTGAAGCTCAACAGAATTTACATTTATAAAGTAGCAACAACAACAGAAAAAYGCTAAGCAATAATTGGATTCCCCACCAAATATCAGAAACTTTAAAAAATGTGAAACTTTTTTTAGGAAAGAAATTAGAGCTAAGCTAGAAAACTCCAGAAATATATGTTGCATTCTTTAAACTTCAGGGTGAACACTCAGGTGCTTTTGTAAAGCAAATGCTTAATTTACCAGTAGACAAAAGAAATATTTAACACTTCGATGGGTTTTTGAGACAGTTATCTCTGTGGAGGTGGTGCTGAGCATCATCTCATCAGAGCAGGAGTCTCACATCCTCAGCCCTGAGGTGGTACCTCACAGCTGGCCTGAGCTCTGAGCTTAGAGGTCCAGAGTTGGGAACAGCCGTGTGTGTTGGCTGTGGTATCTGAAATGCTTCAGTGAGGAAATGGAGAACAACAAAGTGTAGTAGCCCATCAGTCTTCTGGATGTCTGAATAAGTGATTTCTTAGGAAACTGCCAAGCAAAACCTTCAGCTTTTGGTTTTTTCCGCCACCCGCTGCTGAAATAGGACTTGTTTGGCGGTATGGCTTGTAACAAATGAGAAACTCAAGTGACTTGTCCAAGGTTGCATTGAGTTTACAGTGTGGACAGGGTATAAACCCTGACCTCGAATCCTTCTTTTTGTGTTTGGACTCTGATCTAGTGGCTGGGAGCTTGCTGAACCTGGAGGTCAGTGGTAAATCGCTCTTAATGCCCGGAGAGTGGTGCAATGTGGCTCACCTCCTAGCTGGAGCCCAGCCGTTACAGGGAGCCCCGATCCTTCCTCCTGGGGCTGTTGCGGAGCTGCTGTTACAGTGGCATTGTCCTGGGGTGGAGAGCTGCAGCATCTATTGCTCGGTGTCGTGGTCAGGCGCAGGCAGTGGCACTCGGTGCACTGAGGGGGGGCTGTGTCCCTGCTGTGACCTGCAGCCATCTCCTCTGCCCCTGCTACCTGCAGGTCCTCTCCACTGCCCTGCTCCTAATCCCCTCATGCCTCCTGCCCCCSTTCCCTGCCCTCTCTAACCCTCCCTGTCACCTAATGAAATCTATAGAAGGCATTAAAATTCCTGTTGAAGAGCTTTATGCTTCCTCTCCCTGCCAGCTGACAGCAGGTCTCAGCAGCTGTGGTCCCTGGTGGGTCAGCCCTGCCTTCAGGATTGTTAAAACAGATCAGGATATGCTTTTCCCACCCAGGACAGAGGGGAGTTCTTGTTGTTTCACTTGAAGGGAGCGTCTCCAGCTCCGTTCAAGGTAGGCAAGGACCGAGAGAGGTTTGATGGAGCTCAGATTTAAAGTCGGGTGGTCCCAGCCTGCTTCTACACCAATTAGAGCAGGCTGCCACTCTCCTGGCTGATGCATAATTTCAGTCAAGGACATTTGAATCAGTGTAGTATTTCATTGAATGTAAATGCTCTGACTTAACCTTATTTTAACTTTTGCATGACTGTAGAAAGCTGTTGGTTTGAAGAGATCCCAGGAGGGTGTTAAAACTGTCCGTGTGGGAGAGTTCATTTTACAAATATAAACTGTGCAGACAGTTTGCTAGGAAACTACACAAATTATTTAGCAATAAACGGTATTTGCGATTTTAGGAGAGCACTGCAGATTGGTAAACTGACTTCGGAAAGGTCAGCAGCCGTGACTTAATTGCTCAAGGGCCCCCACTAACGATCTCTCCTGTGCGCCCGGCGCTGCGGTTTGCGCTGGCAGGGAGCGGGGCTGGGGAGCGGGGCTGGGGAGCGGCAGGAGCAGCATCTTTCAGGGGCAGACGTGCCGGTTCTGTTGGAACAAGCGATATCAGGTTCAGTTTTCAAACCTGGTCACCCAACAGTCCTCGAGTTGTCATCTGAATCTAAAAAAAACCCTCAAACAGCTCTTGTGCAGGTCCTGTGGAGCACAAGTCCAAGCTGTAAAGAAAACTCATTTGGAAACTCTCTTTGCCTTTTCTTTTTCCCCTCCTATTTTACTTTTTCCCCTGATATTCCCTGACTGGTGATATCACCCTGATTTAGTCCCAGAGTAGTCACTTTGCACCTGCTCTTGTCTCACTGACCTTTTGTTATGTTTTGACTAAAAATGTCAATTATGGACACAATTATTTGCATCACTGAAGAGGCTTGCATGGCCCTCTAAATCTCCTGTGTGTACAATTCTTTTAATTAAATTTGCATCTTAGTTGCATGTTTCCCAGGACTCTGGYTGGTGGCACTAGTTTGAGAGTGACGGAGCTCCATTTTTCCAGAATTGTGAAGGATTTTCTGCAAACAGATACAACTCTCTCCATGTTAAGCAATCAATTTTGTGGATGATCGTTAGGAAGTGATAGGCCCTTTTGGAGGCTGTACAACTCAGTAATTTCAGAAATCGTGACTTGGCTGTTTCCATATTGCTGACTTGCAAATTTGGGTTTTGCTGAGTGGTGAGTTTTGATTTTGCCAAGTTGTGACCTGCAAAATTAGAGAGTTGTGCAGTCACAACTTGCTGAGAGCTGGAGATATCTGAGATGCTTGGGCTTCTGAGAGACAGTGGTAAAGTTTTTCTGATGAAGCTCTTAAACTTGCTTCTCAAACAGGCCTCAGCTTAATTGTTATGTTAACAAAAAATACATGGAATCACATATTCTTTCTTCTAAGTAAGTGAGTAACTGTCCTAACCCTTCTAAGGAGAGTAGCTCTCCCTGGAGATCTCTGTCCTTGCCTGCTAGTGAGAAAGGAAATACCTGCATTGATTTCAAGAGATGCTGGATTGGGTTTCATAGGAATCTTCTATATTTTATATACTTTCTGCCTGACCTGTTCTTTTGTAGGTAGCAACCTAAATTCAGACCACTTACCATTCACACTGAATGGTAACGCTCAGGCCGTCGGACAAGCCATAGATACTGCAAACAGATCTTTAACATTGCTCCAGACTTTCCCTTGAAAAGATCCATTTTAAGAGCACTGGGGAACAGGGAGCATCCAGGGCTAAAGAGCACGGAAGTGCACAAATGGTCCTGATGTCAGCCAAATGAACTGGATCATCCAATTATTTTCAATTACAGTTCCGATCCTTTCCTTGACGTTTTCCTATGCTGGTATCTGTGTTGGTAACATAGCCAACTCTGGCTTTATGATCCCCCTTGTTGCAACGTGCTGTGCTTAATTACTTTCCCTCCGTAACAAACAGACATTCTAAACAATTAGACAATAATATGGAAGCAGGAAAGGAAAATAGCTCAAGATACTTTTGTTTTAATTATGCTGATAGTGCACCCCATGGTTTTGAATCAATGCTGGAATAAYGTTCTTTTGATAGTCTTCAATAACTTTAAACGAGATCTAATAAATTTGTATTTTTATGTGAAGTTCAGAAGGAAAAATCCTTCGTTGTTGATTTTATTTTCAACTGAAAATCACAACTCCCGTGATTTGTACACTTGTGTTCTAATTGAGTGTCCACCCCCATTGAACAAATCACTTAAACACCTTAATCACTAATACTGGAAGGGATTACACTTCCAGCACATGTTTAGTATTTTCCTRAGTTGCTGCCTTGTTGCAAAAACAGCCCTCTTACATTTTAAAAATTGGTGAAATATGAAGAATTATATTTAGGGCTGCTTTTACTGTACACAATCACAAATTTCTATGCATATTTTTTTTTAAAGCTAATAAGCTGACAGTAAGCAGAGTAGACTCTTTGCAAGTAGGAAGAAAGACTGGTGTCATAAAATGAATGTCCAGCTGCTTTGTCCTTTAAAATTAAATGAAACTAATTTTGGAAGGGCTGCTACTGAGCCACGTTGACACTAACACACAACTTTGCTGTATTGTGCTACACAGCCACGGGTGCATATTTAGCTCCTTAAATCTTTTTTACCAATGTCACAATAAAACAAGCAGCACTAAAACAGCCAGTTTTCCGAGATGGTATGGGAAACAGATTAGTTCCTTTATTAATACAATTAACATGGAATTACCATAATTTTTAAACTATGACTTTTGACAACTCTCCTATTATAAAAAAAAATCCAAGGCACATGGAAAACCTCTGTGAGCTGCTCCTGTAGTCTTAAAATAAATAAATAAATAAAGCAAGCAAAATGTAAATAGGGCATTTTAAAGCTCAGAGGATGTGATAAGAAATCTGTTTCCGTTGTTGCAAAATGTTTAGGGTATTTAAGGAGATACCTGAGTGTGCCGTGGTTAGTTTCTAATGAACTCAGTAAGGGTCATGATGGGATACTGCTAAACTACGGTTCATTACACATCTTGAACTCCCAGTCTTTGCAGGGAATGTCTGGAAGTCTCTGSTGTTTGACTGTCCAAATTCAGCTTTGCAAGATTCAGCACGTCTTGTCTCTGTGTATATAAGCGAGGGCAGAAACTGTCTTCAAAAGCCTTAGTTCGTGATGAGCACTCTCAGGAATATTTGGTTTGGTAAGGGTTTTGTACTGGTAAATCTGGTTCTGAAAGCTCCAATTTAAATTTGCACAGCAGCGTAGAAAAGAAAGGTCTGAATAAGCTCCCAGTGCCTATGGGATGGCACTATGGTTGGCCAGGTTTGTGTTCACACACAGCATCCCCACCAAGCCCTTTGGGTGTATCTGCTGGCTGGTTATGCAGGCATGATCATGGTCCAGATGAGCAACATACCAGTTYGCCTAAGGAGGCAGAAAAATGACTTTCAGTGGGTTCAAATTATTACAAAATGGGTATGACTTCAAATGAAAAAGAAAAAATTCTTCRCTCATTGGATGATTAATACTTTGAAATTCCTGTCCTTATCTGTGTTTCTTAATAAARTCTGGCCTGTGATGCCTATTGAAGTAAGACAGCTCTCTGGTTACTGTTTTAGACTGCAAAAGTGTTTACAATTTATTTGGAAAAAGACTTTCAGCAGAGGATTTATAAATGGACAACCAATTTTAGAGTGTGTGTATAAGCATGTGCAGGATGCACGCTTAATTTGAGATTTTTAAAAAGCAAGTGAATGATACATACCAGCCTTTGAAAAGGCTGAGACATGACATTGGCTGTCAAATAAAGAAGTCTCCAAAGTTATTACTCACTACTGAAAACCTTGGCTATGCACACTGTCCTGGTTTTGGCTGGGATAGAATTAATTTTCTTCCTAGTAGTTGGTATAGTGCTATGTTTTGGATTTAGTATAAGAAGAGTCTTGATAACACACTAATGTTTTTAGTTGTTGCTAGGYAGTCTACTACTCAAGGACTTTTCAGCTTCTCAGGCTCTGCCAGGTGCACAAGAGGCTGGGAGGGAGCATAGCCGGGACAGCCAGCCCAGCTGGCCAATGGGGTATTCCATACCATAAGACATCACGCTCAGCATATAAAGCTGGGGGAAGAAGAAGGAAGTGGGGGATGTTCARAGTGATGGCGTTTTGTCTTCCCAAGTCACYGTTACGCGTGATGGAGCCCTGCTGTCCTGGAGATGGCTGAACACCTGCCTGCCCATGGGAAGGAGTGAAGGAATTCCTTGTTTTGCTTTGCTGGCGTGTGCGGCTTTTGCTTTCCCTATTAAACTGTCTTTATCTCAACCCAGGAGTTTTCTCACTTTTATCCTTTYGATTCCCTCCCCCATCCCACCRGCGGGGAGTGAGCGAGCGGCTGCATGGGGCTTAGTTGCCAGCTGGGGTTAAACCACTACACACACTAAAGCACTCACTGCGCTAGATCAGGCTAAACCAATATGTTTATTTTTATTGCTGCTCAACATTGTGGTTTGACCTGACTTCTGCAAAATTGAGTGTAACACCACTACTGCTTAGATAGATATAGCTTGTCAAATGGTTTTACAAACATTAATATGTTATGTTAACCTTTGTATCACTTGGTATACAGCTGAACATGGATCCCCAGATATTCAGGCGGTAGCGTTCCTGCTGCAATCTCTAGACTAACTTCTCAATAATTCACTTTGCCCATAGGGTCCCTTGAGCAAAAGTTTTGGAAGAAAAACCAGAGATCTGCTTGACTTATAGTGATCAGGTAGACAAGTGCCTCTACTTTCCAGACTGAAAGCTGTTTTCTGCTAAGTAGCAGATACAGCTGTCAGTGGGGAAAATTATTTGATATCGCTTGAGTTTCTCAACCACAGCATAAGTGAAGTGCTTCCTGTAATACGGTGCATTTGTGGATAATATTTGTAGAATAATTGCCATGCAATCACTGCTCCACTGCCAAAGATTTCAGTCAGTTGTTATGAATCTTGCAGTAAAAATCCTATTGGGGACAGTGTGATGAAAACATCACAAGCGTTTGGGAAAATGATGTGAGGTCAGTTGGTTTGATTTGACTTGATGTCGGTATTCAATATGCTGCATTGCCTGGTGTTGAGAGCGTTTTCATTTCAAATTTGAAAATTAGGAAGCCTCTCAGATGAAAAATTAGTGGGAAGCTGGAATTCAATTACYGATATTCATGATATCTAGAAAGAAATGAGAACCTGTTGTCCTTTGGGTGACTCCATGTGTTGTGCTCTTTCAGAAGAGGAACAAGAAATCCAGGTCCAAAATAATGGTCATTTTTTTCTTGCTACATAGCATATTTTTGATAAGCATTCTTATCTTTTTCTTGAAAGATGCAGCCTTTTCTTTTCATTTGGGGAAATTAGATTCCTGATGGCAAATGCAACCGGACTTTTATTTGAATTTTTAATCGAACAGTAGAAAAATCTTATATCTAATCTAAATCCAATGTCTAATATCTTTGATTTTTCTTATCCAATATTGAACAGTGGCCGATTGTATTTAATTTTAGTTCTGAGAGTTCATTGCTTTCTTCTGCCTACTGACAAATCTTTACTCTTTGCTATGGAAGATCAGTGATMCTTCCCTGCAGGATACCCCTTCATCATAATTTTTAGCATGTGTAATCTAACTTTTTTGACAACTTTCACTTGAAAGCAATGAGAAAAGGGATCTATTGTCAGCTTCTTTTATGACTTTTACAAAGTTGAGCTGGGGTGTAGTTTCCCTGCTGTTCTGCAAGCTGTGCACTTTCCCAAGTCTCTTGTGCTGAGTCACCAAAAGTGGGATCTCATCATGTAGCTTTTGCTGTCTACATTACCAAGCTACACGGTAGTCAGTGTTCTACTCCCTAAACTGAGCTGTCAGAGTAGCGAGCTGATTGTTTCTCATTAAGGTTCTGCAAAATGCTCAGCTGCGTTTGGAGGAGTTTGCTGTAAGGTGGCTGTAACTTTCCATGACCTTTAATTTAATTTATTTGTTTTTCTTCCACCAAAGTTCTCAAAGTCAGCAAAAGAAATATTCTTACTGGATTGATTAACCCAAGGAAGTGTCTCACTTAAACAAGGGTTAAGTTAGGTGAGGGACTTCTTCAGCAGAAGGAATTCAGTGGAGATAAAGCAGCTGTGCGGTAAAGGCTGGCTGGTGTGAAATGAATTTTAATGGAAATGAGCATTTTGGTCCAGTTTCTATGGCACGATGTCTCCTTTGCCACACTATCACATTCAGTGCCYCCCCCTGAGCTCTGTGCAGAGCAGCCAAGGCTGGTCAAGTGGTTTTCTCTTGTGCTTGACAAATTTCCAGAGGCTCCCTTCTCAAAGAGAGCCATTGGAGGGTCTTGTTCCCCAATGACCTGGAAATGTTCTTATTGCTAATATTTTCTTCATAACTGTTGTTTCTGAAGCCTTCTAATCTAGTGTCCAACCTAGCCCAGGAATTAGAAMGATCAATTTTTGTATTTGTGGTGATAGCTCTGTTGTAAGCTGGTGTTGTTCCCGTAACCTTGGTCGAATTCCATGGGGATTTGGGCATTGTATTTGGGAGGACTGCTTGATTCTTTCCTTCACTCATCTGCTTTTCTTATCAATATTTGCCACGCTCCAGGAATGTTATATTTGCTCTTTCTGCAGAACACCAACTTCTGTTCCAAAATTTCTGTATTTTATGCTCCACTGAGGTAAGGAATGGATTTCTTCTTGTTGTATAGCAGGGATCTATACAAATATCCTCTCCCTGGCACTTGGAGGAATCTAATGGCTTAAGCACTTCATTAGCAGAGTACCACAGTTGCTGCTATTTCCTGTTCACAGAAGGTGAGCTAAAATAAATATTRAGCATTTGTTTCGCCCTTTGCTTTTGGTGCCTCCACAGAAACAAGCCCGTATTCAGCTTTTCCCAGTGTTGTGCTGGAAAGGTTGGCATTGTTATTTAAAAGAGGAATGTACTTTTGCATTCAGCAGTTGCAGAATTCAGTGAGATAAAGTGTGTAACATGAACTTGTAGAAATCAATTCTGTGGTTGAAGAAGAATCGATGACCCTAAACAGAACTAAAACCAAGAGTAGCACTCTTTGAAGTGTTTGCACTGTCACTCTAGAGTAGCTGTGAATAGAGGGCAAGTTGGATACTGTTTGCTTATACCACCACACGATCTTGAGAGTAGCTGTCTTTCATATATGTGCAAGGATTCCTGTAGTTTTAGGTGAAATCAAAGGGTTTGTAGCTCAGTTGGCAAAAATGATCTGGAAAAATAAAATATCCCATAGATGGTTACCTGTGGAGCACATGATACTAGTCTAGATGTGAGATCTTTTGGAAACAAATTAGCTTAAATTTTATTGAAAATTATTGATTTTCATGGTCAGAGGTTAACGAGGTTTGTCTTTCATTTAACTTCCCAGCTCTTGGGAGAATAATGAAATTGCCTGAAGATACAGACCATTCAATTAAAATCAACAGATGAGTCAAACATGTATTAGAGTGGATTTTTGGTACTCTATCAATTTTTTGTGCATTTCAGTATCTTGGGYTCTTGAAGAAGTGTGTGAGGGGATGGTTTTTGAAACACACGGCATCTATCAGTTTGTTTCCTATATATATGAGCCTCTGATGCCTTACTGATAAGAATGCACCCTGAAGACAAAATTATGTGCACTAGACTGACAGATCAGGATTGATTAGATAAGTGTGCTGGAGAGAGGGGATACATATTAGAAGAGAATAGGGCAGAGAGAAAGTGTCAGAAGATGGATTTTTTTTGTATTTAAAAACTTCATTAACAGTTTCTCTAGTACAGTAGATACAGCTAAAACATGCCTTCATGTTTAATTTCTGATATTGTGTGAACGCATGCAAAAAAACAGGGGTGCCTTGAGCAGCAGAGTATCTGAGGGCTGCAACACTGATGCCTGCCTCTACTCTCTGCTGAGCCTCTGCATCTCATTCCAGTAGCAAGATGCCTATTTTCCACAAAATTTGAAGGAACTTAATACCTACGAGATTCCTGCATCTCTGCCAAATTTGGGGAAAGCTGGCCAAAAAGCTCCTTGTGAAAGAACATGGTACARTTTTCTGTAGGGGAGGACTGAAAAATCTTTTTTTTTTCTTTTTTTTTCCCCCCTCCCCCCTAAGTTGAATGTAGTGWTTTAACTTTTAAAATGGTCTGTCGCTTTGCTATGATCTGTGTTGCTCCAGAAGAAACAGCTCGTGTAAGAGTAGCTCCAGGGGCTGGAGGCTGCCAGAGCACCRTGTGCCTGTGCCATGCACCTTCTCAGCACCAGATAATGTCATTTATGTATGGCGAGGTAACTACCTAAGCTTTCAGCTGGTACTGCACTCCCCTCCCCTCGGGCTCTCGAATACTAAGGGAATCCCTGGCTGCCTCTGTGTTACTTTGGAAAACAAGTCTTATGAGGAGCGGCTGAGGGAGCTGGGGTTGTTTAG
>JASVER010000039.1:8601701-8693445 GCA_030449065.1 Oceanodroma leucorhoa | reverse complement strand
TGTAGATGTGGCGCTTGGGGACATGGTTTAGTGGGCATGGTGGTGTTGGGTTGACGGTTGGACTTGATGATCTCAGAGGTCTTTTCCAACCTTAATGATTCTATGATTCTGTGTGGCAGCTGCAYTTCACTGCCTGCTCTCTCAGCTATACCAAGTGTCAGAGATGCAGGTGGGACTCTAGGGGAAATMCAAAGGCTCAGCGTGGCATATCATGCGTTACAGCTATTTCTGCTCAGGGGAGCTGCTTTACCCAGACCCAGAAGTAATTTCTATCCAAAGAGCTTGACACACTGCTCTCTTATCCCGGCATAAATTGAGAGAAAGTCTGCTGAAAATTGTGGGGCTGCCACCTCCATAAAGGAGAAGTAACTGAAAGTAAAACCTGACTTTCTCCTCCCTTTATTTCTCTTTCTGTGTAGCCTCCGCACCATTTCAAGACAAAATGAGGAGAAAATGAAGAACAAAAGCAAATGCCTTTTGCCATACTTTTGCCCTGTCAATATCATTCGTTTCTCAAAGAAGGGAAGCATACAGTTCAGATGCTCTTCTTGTCTGTTCCAGTTGGATTAGACAAGGGACTCCAGCCAACCCAAGCAGTTAGCATGTCCTTGTCAAGTATCAAAGCCACAGGCTTTGTTAGATGTGCTCTTCAGTACAAGAAGAAATGCACTGGGGCTCTGAGTTTGCAGTGGTTTGCGTACAAGGATGTCCTGTCCGCATGGAGTTCATAGCAACACCGAGGTTTAAGTTATCATGATGGCTGCAGGAAGACAAATACATTGCTGAACCATTGCAGCAATGTTTTGCTGCTTKTTCTTAGTCAAAGAGAAATAAATCTATCTCAGGAACTGGTGACAAAGCACATGGGAAAGGCTGAGATTCTCAATGCTGTCTTCACCTTCATCTTTGCTCATAAGATTTACTCTCAGGAATCCCAGGCCCCTGAGACCAGTGGGAAAGTCTGGAGCAAGGAATACTTATCCTTGCTGGAGGAGGATGAGGTTAGGGTACATTTAAACAAACGGTGATTGGGAGTAGTCAGTATAGATTTACAAAGGGGAAATCACGTCTGGTCAACCTGATAGCCTTCTACGATGAAATGACGAGCTCAGTGGATGTTTATCTAGACACTGACAAGACTTTCAAGACTGTCTCTCCTGACATTCTAATTGACAAACTGATGAAGCGAGGACAGTGAGGTGGATGGAAAACTGGCTGAACTGCCCAGCTCAAATGGTGGTGGTCACCAGCACAAAGTCCAGCTGGAGGCCAGTCGCTAGCTATGCACCCCAGGGGCAGACACTGGGGCCGGATCTATTTAACATCTCCATTACTGATCTCGACGGTGGGACAGATGGCACCCTCAGCAAGTTATAGGAGTGGTTGATAGGTGTTTGTATTTGTATAAATTATCACTTTCTGCTGGATTTCTCTTGCTTATTTCTTTCTAATGTTTTGAAAGTGCAGAAGGTAATTTTCTACCCCAACCGTGCCTGACTGCATTCTGCCAAACCACTGTGGCACATAATTGTTCTCCTCTTGTGTATGAACTGAGGTCTCTCAAAAAAAATTRTTTTGATAAGTAGTTGAGAAAAAAGGAACTGGGAAATTTAACCTTAGTAGGTTAAACTAGTTACTATATGGTGATTATTCACAGGAGCAGAGTAGAGCTGCTGACCAAAAGGTGCTTAAAAGTGGGTGCTGATAAAATCTCAGCAGTTGCTCAGTGCCCCACTAGCATTCTGGCTGGCTGAARTGCAGAACAACATACTCCTGGGTGAATTTATAAAGGCAAATATTTTGACAAAGAAATTTAATGAGAGCCTATGGGGCTTAGTAAATAAGGTTTGTGCTGGTTTGAAAGGATCACTGAATATGTTGATCCCTAAGGAACTCTGTCTCTCTCTCCCTCCTTTTTTTTTTTTTTTTTTCCTCTTCTTATGCCTCCTCCTTGCACAGTGGGCCCAAACCACCCTGCAAGTTTGGTTTGACAAATCCCAGTGCTCTGCTGTTCCAAATGACAAAGGTGAGTGGGAGGGCTCGATGTCACCATRGCGCATGCCCGAGGTGGGACCTCCACCCCGTGCATACCGTGAGTAAGCAGCATCAGGCGGAGTAAATGGTCAGGTGGTGACTGTATTCTGTAACTGTTCCAGACGATGATCTGAGAGTTTGCATGGAGGTCTGGGCACTGTGCTTGATTTTGCTTGACTGGGAGGACTGTTCAGCCCAGCAAGGTGGTTCTGAGGGCCAGCTCAGACAACCGATGTTTCTGCAGCATTTTTGACCTTTTGCACAAAGGGGTAGTGAAGGTGCCAAATGAGTGCAACCTGGTTTTTGTCCTCTCTGTGGGCAGAGGCAGCAAAGAGGATTGTTTCCTCTGAAATCAAGCTGWTTTATTCACAAAAGGCTGCAGAAAAATATAAAAAATGGCACAAGATCTTTAGGACTTCCATCACTGTTGGGGTACCAGAAGCTGTCAGACAACCAACAAGGAAACTCTTAGTCCAAATCAGACTGGAGTGGCTGGTGTTTTGCCTTTTCCTTTTCAGGCTGATGACCTATACTACATGGGCAAAATTTGTGCTTGATGTAAGGTCTCTAAAGCTTATAGTCATGAAGGAAATCTTTGGATCATGGGACAAACCAGGGTCACCTCAGGCATGATGGCTCTTCTCAGTGCTGTGTAACTGCCTACTAATAGCAGGTCATTGAGCAATGCTGCTGTCTGTGAAATGGAGGACCTTTATGAAAATCTGCATCTGTTGCAAATTATTTTTTAGAAGTGGTGTCTCTTTTAGTACACATGATTCCTGTCAACTGCTTCTTATTACGGAATGGGAGCTTTTTTATTTAAAGCAAAATATTTGGTATTTTTCAGGTTGAAATCTTCCCAGGTTCAAAGTAGGATATGTCCTTCATCCTTGAGAGGTACCCAGAATGACTTGGAAATTCAGGCAGTAGRCAAAGACAGACAGGGTGTTTAGCCACATGTGTAAAGTCAATGTGAGACCAGGCAAAAACAGCGCCAGAAGTCAGGCATAGCATGGAGGACCTGGCTGGAGCCCCATCGTTACTGGCAGTGAAGGTGTTCTGCCCTTCATACCCTGTCCCACGAGGATGTTCATGAAACTGTCACGCTATTGGGAGAGTTGATAATCTTCATATAACTTGAAAGATTTGATAACATTTGCCAAGGAAATTGTTATTTTGAGGGTTTTCCCTTTTATGTTCAGCTTCAGCAGCTCTGGCATGGTCCAAAAGATGGATTTCCATAGATGTCCTRTACAGACACCCCCTGACTAATCATGGGCTACAAGGAAACTAAATTTAATCAGTCTCTCACAAGCACCAAAAGCTGAGGCTGTTTTTCAATCTGATTTTATTCCTAGGGAGTCYACAGCAGCAGAACATTGTAGAAAAATCAGCATTCATGCTCTAGCCTTCAACAGTTACCCTGTGTGAATATCATGAATGCTGTTTCATCATCATGAAGATTAACCAAACGAAATAGAAAGGTCAAATACTAAAAAACAATTAAATGAGCATTTCCATCTACTGAAAAAATCAATCAAGAATGAAATTTGGTTTTCCACTTCCAGTAACCTCAAACATATTTGAATGTATATTTCTAAAGAGCTGAAAAGACAAACTGTTCCTGTCCCACCCCTCCAACAAAACACACTTTGGAGTGTGATGGTTTTATTTCCAAGAAGTTCCAAGCACCAGCACCTCCTGCTCAATTCAGAACAAACTGCTTTGACAGCTTTGAACTGCAGAYAGCTAACAGGTTTCTTCTGTTTCTACTTTCCACACTGTGCTGACACATTTTGAGGTTTCTCTCATCCTGTGACGTTGGCCATAACTGGGGAGAAAGGGTCCATGTGGCCCCAGGTCCTCTCCCCAGCAGTGAAGGGAACAGCAAGAACGGATGTTTAGGAAAGGCATATAGGCAGCAGGGAATGTGTAGAGCAATCCTCCTCCCCCCATCTCCTGCTGCCTAGGACCCAAGCTTGCTGCTTTTGGATCATTATGTTTATTGGCCCTGCTAGACCTCTCCTCCATAACGGCACACGGGCCCTTTTGGAAACCATTTGTCCTCTTTTGCCTCACCCAGGTGCATTAATGATGCCTTACAGTTTTTTSTTTAAACTTTTCCTAACAATTCTGGATATTTTTCTAGCCATTTGGATTACTGTTGAGGATTGATCTGATTTTGACTGGGAACTAACCAAAGGCTCCAGCATCCATACACTGAATGGCAATAGCTACTGTAGAGCCTTTTGATTTGCATGTATAGTTATTTTTCCCAGCATGCAACCATTTCTTTAGAAAACTGGATTTCATCTACTATTTTATCATCCAATTGCTTCATACTGCAAGTTCCTTATGCAATAGTTCATGCTCTGCTTTAGATTTGATTACCCTGAATGATTTTGTATCACCTGCAAACTTTCTTTTCACTATTCATCTCTTTTTCCGCATCATTTATGAATAGAAGTGTACATTTTCTAGTCCTTAATGATCCACCTTCAGAAACATTGATTTCTGCCACCGAAATTTGCCTTTTGAAAAAGCATTACAGAATTCAATAAGAATTGCCAATTTTCACAGAATGCTTTTTGGGCTGTTTCATGAAATACATATTTTCACTAGCAAAAATCATCAAATACCACCACTTCTGAGCAACTGCACTATATTTTTTTTGATAGAGAAGGGCTGTATGTGTGGAAGAGTGGAAGAGGTGATACTGAATGAGTTTAGTGCAGAGACATCTTTTATTTATTATTTTTTTTAAACACCCCCCCCCCCCCCCACCCCCCCCACCCCCCTCCCGGTGGTAGGAAAACAGCCAAAAATTTAGAACCACAAAACTTTCCACCTGTTTGTTTCTTTTCTTTAGGTTTGAGGGATTTTTTTACATTCACTCTGACAGACTTATTGTCTCTCAAAGCAGTGAAATTTCTGCCCCTAAGCTTGGCAGAAACAAGCAATCTGGTTTTACTGGGCTGTCCAGCTTTTCTRGAACTAATGTCTAAATGCATAGTTTTGAGCACAAGGTACAAAATTTCTGGCCAAAATAGTTATTTACTTAGGGATAAAATTGTTTGGAGTTTCTTTTACTGCACCTGAGCCCATTGCTTCCAGGGAAGGTGTGGTCATTCACTTTTTTTCTTGGTATACACCAAGATTCAGACCTCTTTTCTGGCGTCCAGGGACAAGAAACTACAGGTTTCAGAGTCTCGAAGCCACCAAATCAGGGCTTAAGGCCCAAACTCCTCATTATTTACATACGTTTCCTACTAGATGTAGTCACCCTGAATTGTAATTTACCTTCATCTTGGATAGCAAAAGAGGAAAACCAGGGCTAAAGAGGCTTGCAGTACTGAAAATCAGCATGGAGTTATCCAGTTATCTGAAAAATAACAGCTGTCCTGGGGATCCTTTTCTTGTGCTCCCTCTGTTAACTTCTAYTTCCGTACCCTTGCTCCAACCAGACCTTCAGTTTTGGCAAAATGCCTGTTCTTCTTTGTGCCTGAGAATCACAAAAATATGKTTTTTTAACTTTTGCCACTTGCCATCGCTGATAAATTACAGGTCGGCTTCCCACTTCGATACTCCTGTAAAGAAAATCTGAGTTCTGGTGTCATTCAGCGAGCAATTGGGTGATGATCACAGTTAATGCCATCTCTTCTCTCAAGTGCGTCAAAGTCACTTGTCTGGAGYGCTCCGTAATAAAACCTACTTTGACAAGATTAAACCATATTCAGTCCCTCTTACAAAACCGCACAGTTCGATACAGACACAGTCCATTCTGACAGGGCACCCAGGTCTTGAATTTATTTTTATAATTTACAGAATTAGTTCAAAGGACTGAAAATATAAAAGTGATATGTCAGCATTGACTGGCTACTTAACAATCCACTATTGTGGTTTAAAATAGCTTATTTAAGTCTTCATTTCTCTGTTACTCAAATAGATGAGCAACGTTAGTTCTAATGTAAGTGTTACTGCCTAAATAATCCAAAGCAAGCAGTAAGTAGGCACAAACAATAACTTCACCTTTCCTGAAGATAATTATTTTGGTGCATGTCAGGTATTCAAAAATACCGTGATTTTAGAATAGCAGATAGTTGCATGGTGACTATGAAACATGAATGCTTTTATAACATGCATAATATAAAAGAATATAACAGTTAACAATCAAGTCATAGCTGCCTCACTGAGGTCAGTCGCAGTTTTTGCACTGACAGMAGTCAAGCTGGCATTTGACCCTGCAAGTTTAACACGGTAGCCGTGTTTTGTTGTTAACACCTTGGCTCCGTCAGCGGAGAATGAATCAATTCTGCATTAGTGCTTTCAAAACCCCCAAACAGTTTTCACTGGAGTCGTAGTCCCAGGGAAGCAAGCTTCAAACTGAATCGGATTACCTTACGCATGTGAGTCCATCCACCAGAACAGTAATTCCACCGTGGTGATTCTGCCTTGCCTCTAATCCTGTTTTCTATGCTGTAACTCAGCTAACTTTTTTTGCAGTTATTTCTGATTGAATTTGCTATGCTTATTTCATCTTGTTCCTCTGTCCTGAGTGTGGGCAGAGCTATTGTTTCTTATGGGAGATTCAGCAACGGGAGCCAGAGAAGTAGGATTTCTTGTTTTCTATCTAGAAACCCACAAAATGCCTCCTGTGGTGCTTTGCTGGTTCAGCTGCAGAGCCCTCTGGCAACACCCAGCTGCAGTACAAGACCAAAGAAGTCCAAACACTTCCCCAAAGAAGTGTCAGGGATGGTGACACTGCCACCGGACTTTGATAAGACCCATTTGAAAAAGGCTTCGCGCTCATGTTGCTACAGYAAATGACACCTGTACATGTGTGCCAGCCTGACGTGACATGTCTTTGGCTTTAAGACGAGGGTATCAGCGCCATCTAGTTAGCTAGGGAGTTTGGTGCAAAATCATTTTAAGCAAAGGTGACACTTCTGGCATTAGTTGTGACAGCTGACCTTTCTTTAGATCATTGCACTCCTAATGGATCTCTTAACGTAAGCGGCACTGACACATGACAGAAGTCCTCAGGCGTTCAGGCGCCCTGCACAGGTCCGTTAGATGTTACAGTCTACTGTCAACTACAGTCAAATCCCGCAGCCGCTGCTGGGGAAACAGGGCATTTCTGCAGGTGATGGCAAGAATATGTCACCAAACTAGCAGTCTGCACGGTAGGTGTGGCTGGCAACTCTGTCAAGTGCTCTCAGCCGAAGAAATCTGCCTTCCTGGATTGGAAGGGACAACAGTGTGAGAGAGCAGCTGAGATGGAGASAGGGTTATTCTTTTCTGTGTGTCTTAGAGATACAGTTAACTCTTCCGGTTATGCTGTGTCATGCTTTTCAGGCAGCCCCAGTACAGACACTGCTCTGAAAGGTTACGGTTTAGGGCTTGACTTCCTATAGCTCAGTAAGCACGTGGCAGGTGTGTGGCTGAATGCATGCTAATGCATGGGGAGTATCTTTAGAGGATTGGCTKGGGGCATGACATTGCTCTGTGCTCCCTCCAGAGCCCACCTCTAGCATTATTTGTGTGAATGAAAGTTAAATGTGTTCTGCTGGTGAAGTTTTGCCGTATTTCACCTCTTTTACCCCGCTGCACTGGTGCAAAGCTTGACTGTGAAATTCTCCCTTCCTGCAAAGGGACCTCCTGGGTCTTACTTGTTTAGCTTCTCTGTGAAGTTAATTTGGAAGGCCTCTCCTCTTGCCTTTAGAGGTTCTCCTTTAGCATTTCCTGCTGATGTGGTGCCCAGCAGGATGCACTGATTAGACAGTGGCTCATTAGTCATGGGGAGTATCCCTTCCAGTATTCCTTAAAATTGTTTCCAAGATATAAAGTTATATTCTGTCGTAGCAATCAGCACAGTTAATCCACTCATTTTGGATTACACCGTAACGGCTTTAGGAACAGGAGAGTGATAGGCTGTTTTATCTAGCACTTCAGGAAGCTTTCCGCTGACTGGCCGTCTTCATAAACATTGCTATTAGCAGGGCTGGGGCTGGTCATTGAAGCAAATCTTTTTGATATCTAGCTGGAAGTTGTTGTCTCCTTCAGTGAAACTGTGAACGTTAAAGATCCAGTGATCCCTTGGACCACGTGATCTAGTTAATCAATTAGCTGTTATGTAATTAATCTTTCTGGATTAAGTGGGAAGCCCTATTGTGGGCTGTACAAATTAAGGACTGTTGTTTATACTATGCATTTCCTCAGGCTATGGTCAAAGGTCAGTGCGTATTTGAAGAATCCTGTTTGTGAGCCTTAAATATTTTTTGTGGCAAGAGTAAAAGAATATTCTTTCAATACCTGTCAGCTTTCTGCTTAACAGCACCGATGAGAGATGAGTCCGGTTACTGAATCACAGAAATTGGAAAAGGTTACAACAGCGATTGACTGAAATTCAAACTATCATTCACAAATGCACTCTTTAAAGTTGAAGATGGTGCACACAATGCATGTATTTTCCCTTGGTAATGCTTGGGGATAAAATATATATAATTTCAGTCTCGTGCTTATTAATTTCAGTTTCTGCAGCAGATAGCAATGAAAGAGTAGTCCTCCTTCCTCCCCGTGCTGCCAACCATGTATTTCCTCCCCCTTTTCCTATAGCTTTAACATTTGTGCAGTCTCAYGGTGAGTTGTCTCTGCCCATTGATCTAACTAAAAATGAGCCCTGAGCTGTTCCTGAGAGCGAGCAGGGAGAGAGACAGGGCAGCCCCTTCTGGTCATCGTATAGACTGTAGAGAGATCAACTGTAAAGTTGCACCTGGACTGCAGGTGCTTCTCTTGAAGTTTCTTTTAATGAAAATATGACAACTTCTGTAGTATAATATACTACTGTCATCATAAATATGAGTAACTCCTTCCACTACATATGCATAGAAGAGCTTGTGCATTAAACCTTCTCGTGTTCCAGGAAGGAAGACGAGTTAGAAACTTTACAAAGTCTACAGGAGAGTTTATTTTTTGATTCTTCAAACAGCAATTGACTTTACAGTGCAAGGAGTTGGTGCAATACCTGGCGTAGTTGAGTGKTTTTTGCCCTTGGTGGGATGGGTATGAGCATGCTGCACCTCTAGAGTGCAAAAGGGGAATGCGGCGATGCTTTCCAGAATAGTTTGAAAGCAAGCTAGGTAGTTTGCTCTGTGTTTCCACCTGTTCTAATAAATCTAGATCAGGTGCTAAGAAATAATGCAACTACCTGTCTACTCCTCAAGAGTCTAAAGGCATTAGTGCATTTCTCTGAATGAAATATGTTCACTTCATATCATGTTACAATACATCATGTTGTAAAACAACATGACAGCGTGTCAGGATGTGACAAACAACTGGTGCAGTGCATTAAGAAATTTAAATGAAAATTAGTTTAGACCGTTTTTCTTCCTATCAGCTGGAAGAACAAGGGCTTGATAAGACATTTGTAGATCAGTTAAGTAACAGAGAGGAGCTGCATGTTTTGATGCCTCTCCAGTTCCTAGCAGGTTGTCGTGTTGGTGGGCATCTTTGAACATGCTTAATTGGCTGTAATGATGGGATTCTTTAAGAACATAGTCTGCAATTTTGGGGAAAGGAAAATGGTCAGTTATTACCAACCTCAACTGCTTTTTCAGATGGATTTCAATGGTTTCAAAGAACATATTTACATATATGCACAACTTATTCTGCAATCACCCTGAGCCCTCTGTCATACTGAAGTGAAATATGGTTCCACAAGAGCTTCGAACTTTCAACTTGTCTTGCTCAATCTTCTGCTGGACTCTCTGGGTTAAATTTTACTGTTGATTATTTTAGGAGTAAACACATTTAGTTCCCTAAAAATTATTTCCCGTTATAGTAAACAAAGAGCAGAACCTGATATGCAAACTCATGTATTCTAGAAATTAGATGCAGCCAATTTTATTATAGAAGACTAGGATAACTCCTGTTAATATTATACTACAATGAAAAATGGCCATTTCTTAAATCTTGTGCATTAGTTAAGAAACTAGTGTCTTAGTTAAGATTCAGAACCCATTCCTGTTTCTGAGTCCATGACTGCTTAGTTTCATTAATGAAGTCTCATAAAAAGCTTCAGGAAAGGCTTTAAAAAAGTCAAAGTTTTTGGTGAAGTTGGTTTTCAAGACTTTGCTCACCCTTTGGAAGAATTTCAGGCTTGATTTTCCTTTATAGGCTTTGTGCTGATATCCATTATGTGATTCTCATCTAGATACTTTATAATTCCATTTTTAATTGACTTTGAATTAAGTATCCATTTTTTCATTCAAAAACCACTCTCTTATCAAAAACTCCTTAGCCAGTCTAGATGGCACTTAATTTACCATTTCAGCAGTTTCTTGCAAGAGCGATATTATGTAAAATGATTTCAAATGTTAATATTTTACAAGCTTGGGGGGAAAAGAAGTTTAAAAAGTAATTCTTTGAGAAACAACTTATTTCAAAAGTTACTGGAAGGAGACAGACAAACAGCATGTTTACACAAGCCTTGTTTCTTTAGAAAACCAAGCTGAAGACAGAAGGTCTCAAAACAGCTGGATATGTGGTAAACTTCTGATTTGGTATGGAAGACAGTGGGAGCTAGAGAATCTATTTTTACATCAAACATTTCAGAAGAACCCAAAGCAGCACAATTTCTTTTTATACATAGAATTGGGATATTTAACATTTAATGTGCTGTATACAAAATGAAAAACATATTTATTTATTTATAATTTCTTGGTACTTGGACCTTCGAGACAGATACAATTTTAGCCAATGTTTTCCATCTCCCTCAAACAAAGAGAAGAAAGCAGATGGATATGATAGATCATACCCTGTTCCTTATCATTAATTTAAATTGGATCAAGATCTGACAGAGGGTCCTGAACTTTCTCCCAGTTTAGTGGGTGGCTTGGCCAATAACCTCAATTCTGGGGAAATCCTTCAAGGAAAAAAAACTCTCAAGGGGAGCTTTGCCTAACTCTTACAATTGCAACTGGAAAYGTCATTAGAGCTGGTGAAGGAGGTAGTAATCACAGGAGTTGGAATAGCTTGTCCTTCCCCCAGGAATATGAAAAGCTGTGCTGTAAATGACATTGCTGCTCCAGGAAAACTTGGAGAATTGAGATTACAGCATTTCAGTGTGTTTTTCAGTAAGTAGGCTCCCTTTTTGTGGATAAACATTTCACCTGCACCTATAAGTGCAAATCTAGACTTGTTTGTTGAACTTGCAAATTTTTGGCTTGTTGCTTTGCAGGTATAGATTTGTAAGGGTAATTGAAGGGCTGAAGTTATTGTTCAGTCCTTTGGAAAACGCACGGTTTTGTGCACTCAGAAATGGCCATTTTCTAGTGCTCTGACAGCTACCTTTAATGTATTAGCCGTAAAATAAAAGTTCATTCAGGTAATATGTTGCATCGGATAMTTTCTGAGTATTATAAAAAGAGATAATTCTAGCCACTGTGTGTTTTTTCTCAGCTGGTGTATAGGAGACAACACAGCAGAATGGGACATGCTAGAGAAGGACCAGGAAGTCCAGGGCATGATTGTTTCTTTTCAGAGGACCCCATGGAAATGCCTYTTCCAGATCTGCAATGGTACTTTGCAAATAGGGAGAGCAGTGGCAAAGGAGCGCAGCTATTACCTGCTTGCCTCAGATGTCATGTTCCTAGGCTTAGCAAAAATTAGGCTGTCAGAGTTTCATGGGCTGTACATGATGAAATTCATTGAACTGATTTCACATCCCACCTCTCCTAGTAGGACAGTCAAGTTTCTGAAGCACATTTACTTCTCACTGGGTTCTCTCCTAGGACTGCTACTGAACCAAGGAAGTCATCTCTGCAAGGACAAATTTCCCCGTGATCTAAGGGCAGGGAGATGGCACCTTCTGTTCCCTCTGACACATTTTTGGAAGAAAGCTCAGTAAAAAAACATCCTTGCAAATGTTCGGGTAATATTTGGAATAGATGGAGTGATTTGGTCGTGACTTTGTAAAGGTTCTCCCTTTTTCTCTTTGTCATTATGAGTGCTACCATGCAGAGTAGTTTAGTCCCTGTTGAAGGCAGTCCCTAAATGTCAAATGTGAAAAGATACATCTCTTTAATTAGCAGGGCCATTTTATTCCATGGATGCTCCTTTAAAGCTTCCCTAGACCCTATAATTTCTGCTCTGATAGATTGAGATTTTTTTATGTTCACTTCTAAATGTCTTTGTTTCTTTTGTAATGGATTAAATGAAGTTTTAACAAGGCTTATGGTGAGATTCCTCATCATTAAAATAACAAATGGTTGAAAAGCTGCCTTCTGTCTTGCAGAAATCTAACAGCATTAGTGGACCATAATCCAGCTGGTAACTGATTGCTGAACAACTGCAAAACCTTTCATACTTTGAGATGCTATCAGTACATAAAATATGTTTTCATGAAGTTTATTGAGCAGCTTATTAGAGGAGGTTAAGGCAATGGAGCTTCACAAATTCCATTTAGCATTCAAAAATATTTTATCTGAGAGTTTCAGATTTTTCACGTTTAATTGAGKTTTTTTTATCTATTCTGGATATCTCAAGGTAATATTTCCTGAAAGATGTGCCACATTTTCTGGTTCTAGCTTGGTGTTTTTTTGGTTCTAACTAGATTTGAGAAACTAAAGATGTTTGTAGCCTCTAAAGAAGGATCATTTTGTTTTGTTAATATTTTAAGGTTCTTGTTTCATCAGAAGGATTCTCTGGTCTCTCCCTGGAGCAAAGTACTGAAACGTTGCTGACATTGTCCCAGTTATTCTGTCCTCATTTTACCACTTCCCTTAAAATCCTCCCCAGTGAATGTGCTTCATCCTAGCTGACTTGCCCAAGGACACGTCCTTCCCAGCTGGAGGCCTAGTTCTCCATTGCATTGCAGGTCTTTGATGCCATTCCTGTAATGCGAAGCCGACACATTGCTAGGATTTCCTCCTAGCACTAGGTGATGCAGGGTTGCACGTTCTCCCTTATTCCCAGATACAGAAGAAACAAAGGACACGGTTGTAGGAAAAGCACACATGCATCCTCAAGCAATTTTGGTCTGCCCTTACAGTTTGTTGGGCTTATGGGCACCCAAGCACAAGCTAAAGTTGTCCTGAGGCTATACTTGTTTGAATCACAGATCAGCAAGGAAAAGTGCTTCAACGCTCCGCATCCGTTTGAGGGACAAGGCTGGAGCAGAGTGCTAGGAAACATGACCTTTGCTATCTCTCTCTATTTTTGACAGCCAGAGCCTCTCCATCAAGCAACTGGCTAGAAGCAATCAGTTGCAGCTCCTGCTCGGTCCATCTGTCTGTCTGGATCCCTTGATAGTGAGAACCAGAGTCTGTGGACGCCCTTTTAAATCCATCCTATTTTACACAAATCAAAGCCCTTCTTCTCCTACCATTATGGTCTCATCCAAATTTCTTTCCAGAGAGTGCCAGCCTGTTCTCTAGTTTAATCTAGTGATCAAGCCTTTTGTAGTGTGTTAGCAACAACATAAAGCATTTCTTGACAGTTCTTATGCCTTCTGGACAGCGAGTGCCTGACAGCAAGTTTTATGGATTGTTGGCAATGAAAGTTATGAGTGCTCAGTTCATAGCTGAAGAATGCTACCACATAATTTCCTCCTGGAATTGCAATTTTCCTTTGGTTTTTTTAATACTGATAAGTGAGTTGGGTCCTGCTTACATGCTTTGCACACCAAAGGAAAACCAGTGAAGAGGAATTTTGTTATTGTTTTTAATGCTGCCAGGATATCTGGCCTAGCATTCAACTTACCGGATCAAACACAGCCTTGCCTATACAGAAATTGCCAAGATCCATATTCATCTTTTGTCTCACTTATTTGTGCATCCTGGATACACATGGAAGAACACACTGTTGCCCTGAGGCTTTTACATTAAGTGTGTGTGCATGGCTTTTTCCCCCCCTGCCCCAGATTGCAAAAACCCTTGTCAGGTGGACTGTCAGGTTACTGGGTCTGTGTAGGAACTTCCCAAATCTCTTTTGAGCTTCCTTTTCCGCAGACTATAGCTTTTGGGGTCAATGATCAATCCTTGTGACAGAAAGGAAGTCTGGTGTCAGAACTCAGTATAAGGAATTTGGAAATCTACTGGAGCTAAACACAGTTTACACTCTTCCTTAAACATGAAGAAATTGTCTGTGTATAGCTCTGTAAATTTCTGTTACAAATGCCCTTGAATTTTTAAAATTATTTATTATTTCTTAGACAAGAGCAACCTGTACAGATGACTAAAAATATTTTCACTGCATTCTGGCTAGCAGATCCAGAGACATAAATGTTGAGGAATTTTTACCATCCAGGATTTACCTTTGAAGCCATTTCATTAATTTGATGTTAGAGACTATAAAGTCCTATTAAATTTTAATTGAAAGACTGCTTGAAAACTTGTAACCATTAAGTATTACCCCAGACTTGACTTTCTGATATGGCAATATCACAAAACTACAAAAAAAAAAAAGAGATTTTGGTTTAATCTAGAGGTGCTTTGAGAGAGGTCCATGTAAGTGAGCTCCAAGGTCAGTGCAGTGCAGTTTTGGAATGCCTTTAAAAACATGACTGGCAAGAGATCCTCCAAAACTAAAAGTCTCCGCACAGATAAAATATGACAGCCCTGTCTACTGTGATTACTTCAGTTCTGCAGGGTCGTCATTCATTCCCAGTCATTCCCTTTGACTTTTGGAGTCGTGCTCTCCATGCTTCCTCCCTGCTGCCTGCCCACCCTCGGGCAACCCTGGAGAAGAAGGGTCTCATCCAACTCCTTGGTATTACCTCTCCTAACTTTTATTTCTCTGTCTGCCTTCCTATCTCCCCCAGATAACAAATTTGACTTTTGCCTGTCTTCTCCCACTACGTCTTGAAATGCAAAGGTGCTCAGCCAAAAGGCATAAGGTATTGGAGAGAAGAAGGATTTTCATCTCTGCCCTTCAGCTCATGAAAGGATATATAAGCTGTACCAGGCTGGGAGAGGAAATTCCTTGTAGGTATTTTTATTTATATATTTATTTATTTATGTATACTAAGGCAGATCACAGGCCTGCTGCACTTTGTAGCTTTCTCCTCTCCTCTGGCATGTCCCCATGATGGTCTTCAAATGTCAAGGGGAAGTCATTAGTTCATTAGTTTTATCTTCTTAAATAAACTTGGTGTCTTTTGTTCAAGGCCTGGCCTGTTGTGCTGTGGGTCTCTGGGCAGCGGGTGACTTCTGAGCAGCAGGAGGTGGCTGTGTGTGTCCAGAGAAGAAAAAGGAAGTATTTTTATGTCCTTCCTAAAATAATTCTATGCTGCTGATAATCTGTATGTTAAAAAGTAGGTTGCAAAACTTTAAAAATCAGGAATGCAAGTAAATATCTGTTTACTGCCTCCATTGCAAGAGGGGAAAATGGAGAGAGGTCAAGGGATGAGGGAAAGGCAGCTAAGAAGTGAAGGTTTTGTGTTTAGCATTAGTCAGTGTGGCAAGCATTGGAGGCACCAGGGAGGCCTGAAATGCATCCAATCCTGAGAAAGTACAATTAAGTCTTTGGCAGAAAAGCTGGCTGACCTGCTTTTGGGAGTAAGGGCAGGGGGAAGAAAAGGGGACATTCTTAACAGCGTCTCCCCCATGCTATTGCCAGTCTCTTGGAAGCAAGGATAGCCGGAGACCAGTCTCTTGGAAGCAAGGATAGCCGGAGACCTGGCTGAAAGGTGACAGCTGCCCTGTCTGCAGTAGCTGGCCTAAGGCTAGGCTTGTGGCAAGAGGAGGGAGAAAACACTCCTGGCCTATTAAATGGAAGTGTGTTTGTAGATTAAATTTAGAAACTGTACATGGTGTTATAGAAATTACACCTGCAGGAGAGAGGACCTGTTAGAGCACAGGATCGCTGTGTCCTCCATCTCTTACCTCGGTGTGCACAGGTAATACCCCTGTTCACAGCATTGTGACAGTTTCCTCTTAAAATCCCCGAAGCTTCTTAGCAGAAGGCTCTCAGAGCGCCAAGCAATTGTCAGCGATGGAGGAATTTGCATCTTTCAAGAAATCCTCTCTGATGTGTGTGCTGTGACAGGAGAGTCGTGCTGAGCTCTGCTGTGGTCCCATTCCCTGTGCCCGACCTCTCTTCAACTTGGCTGAATAACCGTAAAGTAGTTTTTGAGAACTTGCTTGCCCGATTGCAGTTGGATTTGGAGACAGGTGGTGCTTTTGCAGCTTGCTGGGACTGTGTCCTGTTCCTCTCTTCAGGGCCAGTCTCCTTTTGGTGAGTGGGATGTCAGCTACTGGCTTGGAGGAAGAAGTGATCAGCCATCAAGCTCCATAGCACAAGGTCAACTTCCAAGCATTTTGGTAGGTACCAGAGCAGAGGAAAATGGGCTGGTGGTACATTCATCTCTACTCAGGAGTCATATCTAATTGCACAATTTTGCAATGAGGAAAGGTGAATCTCGTAGAAATCAGAAAGAGTCCGTGAGATGAGAGGTACACGTCGGTCCTGCCCTATGCATCAAGGCTTCTTGGTTTCTGTATGTGACATTCTGTCATCCCATGGGTCCAGAGAGATTGCAAAGAGAAAAGGACGTGAATCTCATCTCAGCAATGTGCCTGCCTGTCTCAGACAGTTTGCCAGAACCACTTGTCTCTTCCTGAGAAAGACATCAGGAAAGGAGTGCATTTCAGGTGCCTGTCACTCAGGACAGTGGTAGCAAGCTGTGCATCTCACTGTTAATGATTATGCAAAATGTTTTAAATTAGCCAAATACACACCACACACCCCACACCCCCCCCAGATCTTTACCATGTTCTGGCAGGAATAATAAGAGAATTGATAAAGGCATCATTCTTCCTTTGCCACTTCCTATTGCGCTGCGCTCACCTAGTGTTTAACACCATTGCTAGAAACCAGCGAAGGATTATTGTAGTAATGAGGATAATTCATAAAGAGGCTTTGTACTGTTGGGAGCTATTAGTGCCTGAACTACAGTGGGGGCTGTCCCGATGTGGGTGGAACACACTTCCTCATGAACTTCTGAGTGTGTATGTCTGGGGCTTAGTGTATAGAAATTCTTAATAGCATTAGTGACTCAGGAACTTAATTTCAAGCCTGCTTCTAGATGCTGCTGCTGTAATTGAGCATGCTCATTATTTATAGGCTTCCAAATTAAGCATTCATTTATGCTGTGTTTGGAATAAATGAAATCAACAACATGCCTTTTGGTGAAAGAGCCACAGATGCAAACAGAAGCATTCACAGCATTCAAGTCTTGTGTTTGTTTACGTCAGTGAATGTGGACTGTTAGAACAACTTCCACCACTGATTATTTTCAATTAAAGCTTCAGGGATTTTAAGAGGAAACTGTCACAATACTGTGATCAGGGATATTATAGCCTCTGGATGCAAATTAGCTACCAAACTTTAAAACAACAGATTTACAGGATCTGTTTCAAATTAATTGCCAACTGGCCATAAGCACCTCCAGCTCTTGAAGTCTGCCTCCACGGCTGATGGAAAAGGCATTGTGAGTTTGCCCAAGCTGTTGGGCTGTAGGCGGTAGTTTGCCTGGGAGGAGAAAGGGATGTGAACACGTTTCTGAAATGTCCTTCATGAAGTGTCCTTCAAGAACCTTTTCCACCAGAGTCTTCTCACTGTAAATGCTGGATGCAAACCCAGCTCGGGTCCTGCTCATAGGCCATCTCTCTCTCCAGCAATCACCCCTGAGCACCTGGCAGCCCCCAAACATTGTAGTCGGGCATGAGGAAAGCTGGAAGCCAGGTTCAGATCACATCAACGTGTTTCAGGCAGACCAAAGGGGTGTTCTTAAAAAAGCACGGTGGTACGGGATTGAAATAGAAAGGACTGATGGTGTTCAGGACTGAGGTTCTGCAAGGTAGGGTGATGCAAACAAAGTTTGCATGTTGCCTTTTTGCACTGGACAATACTTACTTTCTGTTTCTGTAAGCATATGAGTAAAAGAAAATATGATCTTCAACACTCCTTGAAGACATAAGCACTGTTTCTTAGATTTGTGATAAGTGCGTAGCCAGCAAAGAGAAATAATTTTTCATTTTTCTTTACTATTAGATCTCATGCCACAGAAACTTCAGATGTATAACAGTTTGTGCATTTATTTTTAAGGCAATAAAGCAGCCATTTATTCCCACAAAAAGTCCTAGTAAATTTTGGCAGTGTTTTTATTCCTAATACACTATTTATTACAATTTCTTAGGGGAATCATAGTAATTTGCCTAGTTAATGTTATCTTTAGTAAATCTAAATAAAAGAAACTTGAGCAAGATCTCCTGTGTCTCTGGTAGATTTGTGCTTTCTTGTGTCACRGTCTTGGAATACAGCATGAAGTTGKTAAGGAATATTTTATTTTTCTTTTGCTCCAAAAGTGAAGTGTATGATGTGCATAATGCTTACTGACACAGACTACTGCTTAAATTCAGGATGGTTTAAAAGGCCATCAGGRGTAGCCCTTGATTAATATATAGTGTTCCTATATGATGTCAGGTACAAATATGCAGAAAGTATGGAGAAAAGATGAGTTGCTTATACTTTGTTGCCAGAGCTTAGACCAGAATAGATTTTTAGTCCACTATAGTAGTTGTGGCTAATTTGGAGGAATKAATATGTACTATTAGTGCAGTGACCATGTGAAAAAATGCAGTAGATGCAAATCAGTAATATATTGCCAACAAAAGAAACAAGTAGTATGTGAGCATATGAATATTTAGGTGTTTTCCTGAAATAAGGGAGATTTTAAGTAGAAGAAAGCTGCCTATCAGATATGGCCCATCACATTGCAAATTCTGACTGGCAGTTGCATCAGACTGAAACATACTGTACGGACTGTCTCAGCATCACGATTTCATTTCTTAAAAGGGAGCCTGCAGGAAAAGGAAAATGTTTAATAGATAACACTTGTTGCATAATCCTTAACATGAGCAGCTTCACAAGTTTATCCGTCTTTGCATTGGGCTGCTTACCACTGTGACAGTATGCAATAACTGTATGTGATCAAACTTCTATTATTATCTATTATAATGATGAGGACAAAAKAGGAGCTGCAAGGGAACAGCAAACAACTAAAAGAAGTTGTTTGGCACTTTCTAGGTGGTGCCGCCTATTAAGATAGCTCAGCTTTCCTGSGTGTTTTACATGCCACGAAGGGAACCCTGGGACAAAAGACAGAACAGTGCATGGGTTTAGCACTAGCAAATTTAGGTGGAAGCAAAAGCAAAACAGAGAAATGCTGGCTTTTTGCATTGTCCACCACAAAGTCTCTTTATGGCTCTGCTGTAGCTCTTAGTTTCCCTTCATCATAAACCAGAATAGATTAATTTCTCCAGCTGTGTAGATTGTAAACCAATACCAGTAGTTTTATGTTCAAGTTTAATGCAGTAATCAGTCTTTTAGGGGATGATCAGCAATAAACAGCATGCAGTATTTGAAGACAGATGCCCTACTATGACCTACAGTAGGGTGGTTGTGACAGAATAGCCAAAATGTTGTTAAAATGCTTAATATTTAATTTGAAAGTTATGAAAGGCATTATGCTATCTAGTGATTAACATCGTCCCCACTGAGACAAACTATTTTTACCAGACACAAGTAATTTCTTCAGTCCTCTTGTCTTTTAAAAAACATGAAAAAAAGCAAATATTTTGCAAAGATTATGCACTAATATAAATTATGCTAGGACTTAGACTACCAGCTTGACCCTGTGTTAAGCTGTGTGGCACAGCTACGAAGAGCCACAACTCCATATTAGAGCGGCATAAGCTCTAAGAGTAGAAAGCATCGTTTCAAGTTTGTTTGAAATCAGTGGTCGATTTTGATTCAGCTGTCATCGTCGTTCTTTTGTGTTTGTTTTCTGTAAATGTTTCTGTGCTCAAGCTTTATTAATGAAACGACATCCAGGAAGTATCCAGTGGACATTGTCTACCTGGATTTCTCCAAGGCTTTCGATACAGTTTCCCACAGCCTTCTCCTAGAGAGACTGCTGCGTTGCAGTCTAGACAAGTGGTCTGCGTGGAGGGTGGTGGTAAATAGCTCCTTTTCAAACTGGCAACCTGTCACAAGTGGGGTCCCCCAGGGATCGATATTGGGCCCAACGCTGTTTAATATCTTCATAAGTGATCTGGATGATGGGATCAAGTGTACCCTGATGAAGTTTGCTGATGATACCAAAYKGAGKGGGGAAGCGRACACTTYGGAAGGGAGAGCCACCCTGCAGGAAGACCTGGATAGGCTGGAAGAGTGGGCTAACAAGAACCTTGTGAAGTTCAACAAGGACAAGTGTAAGGTCTTGCACCTAGGAAAACATAATGCAGGAGTAAGCACAGGCTGGGATCTACCCAGCTGGGGAGCAGCTCTGTAGAAAGGGACCCGGGGCTCCTGGTGCACAAGCAGCTCGGTATGAGTGACCAGTCTGCTGCTGCGGCAAAGGAAGCCAACAGGATGCTGGGCTGCATCAACAAGAGCATCACCAGCAGAGATAAAGAAGTCATTATCCCACTCTGCTCAGCGCTTGTCAGGCCACGCCTGGAATACTGTGTTCGGTTTTGGTCCCAGCTATACAAAAAAGATGTGGACAGGCTGGAGAGGGTCCAGAGAAGGGCCACAAAGATGATCAAAGGACTGGGAAGCCTGCCATGTGAGGAAAGGCTGAGAGAACTGTGTTTGTTCAGCCTTGAGAAAAGAAGGCTTAGGGGAGACCTTATGATGATGTTCCAGTATTTAAAGGGTGGCTACAAAGAAGATGGAGGCTCCCTTTTTACAAGGAATCACATGGAAAAGACGAGGGGTAATGGGTACAAGTTACTCCTGGGGAGATTCCGATTGGACATAAGAGGAAMATTTTTCACAATRAGAACAATCAGCCATTGGGAATAATCTCCTCAGGGAAGTGGTGGATTCCCCAACATGGGACACACTTAAAATTCAGCTGGATAAGGTACTGAGCCATCTTGTCTAGACCATGCTTTTATCAAGAAAGGTTGGACCAGATGATCCTTGAGGTCCCTTCCAACCTGGTATTCTATGATTCTATGAAGTAAATATTTATCTAAAACCGTCACTGAAATCAGATTTTGAAATCCGTAATAATTTTTGGCGTCATCAGTTTGTACTGCTGTGACCATTACTATCCAAAAACCATGCTGGAAGTCCCAGGGAGTCATACAACATTTATATAAATTACAGCATAAATGAGGAATTATGAAAAATTGATTTCAATGTACATTATTCAATTAATCTGCCAACCAAGATTATTTGCTGCTGACAGGCACAAGCAGTTATACCAAAGTGACATACTGGATGGCCACCAAGGGGAATTGTTCAAAGGAAGTTGTTTTTTGGATGCCTTAAAGCTAGTTCAGATACTGTCTATACAACCTTCTTCAGTGACTGGTGAAATCAAAATGCAAAATGCAAAATGTTACAAAAAAATGTAACTTTTCATCCTTAAATAGTTGGTTTTTTTTTTTTCATTCCAAAAGGGACTATGATGTTCATCTATTCTCACCAGATGTAAAATACAGGCCACATAGCTTATCATCCACAACAGTTGCAGTGAGCTTCTGGCTTCTGAATAAGACCAAAGATATCCACTCCCTAGCCAAATCAGAATAAACTGCTGTTCTCTTTTTAATAGAGGGACGGAGGCTTTTGGATCTTGCTCCAAAGGTTTAAGAGCTCTGCTCTTTTTCACGTGTGTGAAGTCCATGGTGTATGTTATCTACATGGAAAGATGGAGATCAATATGATCCATACTGCAGCCATGAGACATGCTCAGCTTAGTCAGAATAATATTTTCAGGATAACTTAATAAAATAATGTATTTTCCTTTTTGTGGGGAATCTTTGAAAGAAACCTTAAAATGTTGTTCTCTAAGTGATAAAGTACAATCACTACAGTATACACAAGAAGCACACGGTGGAAAAACATAAGGAGGAGAAAACTTGGCAGAAGCAACAATCCATAATTTAGAAATTATGCCATCTTACCACATTCTGCAGATATCATTCCTACCGGGAAGTTAAATTACTGCACACTGAAAGTGTAGGCAAAGAGAGCAAAATTATGACCCAGAAGAGGTCTTGCTCTCACACGTCTCTGTGGGTGCGTTCCCCTGGCTACGTGCGCAGCTGGATTAGTGCCCGTGAGCACAGCCCCTGTGCTGCTGCAATGCTCGTATGTGTACCAGGGCACACAGGGGTTTTCCATCTCTCACTATGTGAAAAGCGCCCCAGAAAACTCTGTCCTTGCTCACGAACTTTTCTTGCTTTATCTTCTCAGTGAGAAAAGATGCTGAGGTCAGATAGTCTTTTAAAATTAAGCAAGAGGCAATGCAAAATGTTTTCAAGGAGTAGACTACGGAAAGTGATATAAACCACGGATGTGGAGTAACTAGAGGCTTCTCATTAAAGCATGCAAAAATTGGTACAGTTGCCTTTAGTTTAGGTTGTCAGCTGCTGCGGCTGCAGTTAATTTGTACTGCAAGAGCAATTCACAGCTCTAAGCAAGAAATAGCTGCCCCAGGTCTTATGCACCAGGTATAACAAGGCTGTTCCTCTTCTAAGAAACTCGGGTACCTTTAACCCAACAGACTTAGATGTAACTCTATCTCCCTGCCTAAGGTCTGACCTGCTCGGGTATAAGCCAGCCCTATCTTGAACACGGCAAGACTCACCTGGGCAGGACTGTATCCAGGTTTGCACCTGCATTTGGGAGTCTAACCACCTTAGCTCAGCTCCGTTGCTACGCTATTGTAGTTACTCGGTTTTTATCCCAGAGCCAGCTCACATCTGGCCAGATAGAAACACCAGCCCTGGGGCTTGGGTCCTCCAGCACCCGCCTCAGAACTGTGCCTTTGGGAAGATTGCAAATATAGCTTAATTTTCAGGGGTAAGGGACAGAAGAATGTTCATATTAACAGTGTTTCTTAATTAACGGTATCTGAGTAAATAATTCACAGTCAATAATTAACTAATGAATTTAGCCTGTTTTTCTTTCTSTKTTTTTTTTTTTTCCCTGTGCACAAAATATCCTTGAGCAGATTGCAGGTTYCTTAACTTGCTACAGGACTGTGTCTGATATTTTATCTGCCATTTTTATTGGGTTGTTTGGAACGGRTCTGTTCCCTGCTTGCCTTAGTGAAACTTTTAAAGGCAGGAATTGAATAATAGAAATAGTGCTCTCTGCAGGGCGATTTAAGGACCCATGCTAGGGGGAAAAACATTAAGGAATTAATAAGATTTAAACACACTTATTTTATGGGTAAAGCTCTCTTCAAGGTGCTAATTTTATGTCCATACATAACAGACAATGGTATTTCCTTTGGTGGAGTCCTTTGGTTTGGACTTCTCTTATAAGAAACTGATTGCAGTGTTGTACCAGAGAGTTGGGCATTTTGTAATAAGTGAAATGGCTGTATTCCAAATGGGAAATTTATTCCTTTTGATCTTCAAYGGCCTTTTTCTATCTGAAATCTCCTGGCAGAATCAAGCCCATTGCTAAACAAAGAGCCTCACCCTGTGCAGAGGCAATGTCATTAGTCAGTCCAAAATTGCCCTGCAGGACAGTGTTATCACAGCAACTGTGTGCTGCGGGGACAGCCATCCGTTTCTGCAGGTTATTCCATCGAGAGGGTGGGTGCTTGTCTTACAGTTGGGAAATCATCACTTTTTGGGATTAGATACTTGCTGCCGGCTCAACCCATCTGTCTTTGTGGTGTTGCTTTTGCAGCAGCTTCATCCAAATGTAGCAACTCCTCTTGCTTGCTTGCAGACAGACAGATGCAGCATATATACCTCCTGCCTAAATTAACATAACATTTTGCATAAATCTCTTTTGGGTATATCACGGTGAATGGGCCCTGGAGCATAACCCAGTTGACTGGCAGTTTTGTACGGCTTAGTTGGCACTGTGATTTCACCTGTTGCTGTGGGAGGCAGAGAAAAGAAAGAGGCCAAGAGGTTTCAGGTCTAGTGATGTCTCTGTGTTGATGTAAAAATGGGGCAAAAAAAGTGGGAGAACAAAATGTCCATGCTTAGGGTGTGGGTGGCAGCAGATCTTTCACTCCATCCCTTTGGGCTGGCAAAAGATGCTTCTGAATTCCTGATGAGAAAAGTTTTCATGCCTTGCGACAGGGCTGCAGGCACTGCTCCGATGGAGACCTGATCTGGGCTTCAGCCCTCTGAGCTCTGACTCAGAACAATAYGGGGAAAAACCGCCCCAAACCTGAAGTGCTCCTTGTTCAGTTAGCATAACGTGAGGATAAAATAAAGAAGGGCACTTGCAGCTGCTTTGTGCACTGTAACTGGGGCAGGGTATTTTAGCGTCCTGCAGGAGATATTAGCCCCGTAGCGTCCTGTAGCTGCCAAGAGAAAAGCCTCAGTGATATCAGTTAATGAACGTTGTTTCTCACACAGGAAAACCAACAGAGAACAGCATATGGACTCTGTGACAAGAGCTACTGCAGGGTGCTGGACTCCACTGACTTGATAGTTTTCCTTACATCCTACTTAGCCGTAAAATTCTAATAAAGAAGAAAGAGGCCATTATATTAATGGCATTATGGGGATTGCAGCATGATCTCTAGGACTCATGGGGATTTCTCTGATGTCCAGAATAAATGCTCTTCTATTCTAATGACCATAAATGACCTCTCTCCAAACCTGGTATTGATGAAATAGCTTTAATGTTTCAACATCAATACTCCAAGCTTTGCTGAACAGTGACATTAATCTGATATTGCATAGCACATGGGGAAGAACAGCCAAAAAATATGCTGGAGGTTATAAAGTTATGCAGCTTTCTAGCCTGACAGCAGCCTTCATGCTATTTTCCCACCAAGTGGAAACAAGTTGTGGGATACAAATGACAGAGACATTTTCCCTTGAAACGTGATGGAAGGAAATCACAGGTGGTTGGAAACTGCTCATAATTTCTAAGGGTACAGTACAAACAGAGGAAGTTTTAGAAAGTTGGTGTACCACACTCCTGTATTTGCTTCTGTCAGGTTACAATCTATTTTCTTTTTCCTAGCAAACATTTTTGATTACTTAGCRTATCTTAATTAATATGCAAACACGGACATGGATTCTCACAGCATAAAAACAGAGGCATTGGCTGATTTATGATTTTAATCAGGTCAGCCTTAGCTGATATGCAGTAAGAAATAATTAGCTAGCTGTTTGTACACAGAATTGCATTGTACCCAACCCATAGGAGACAGCTTTTCCTGACACTTCAATCCCCTGCTGACTTTGTTTTCTTAGCTTTCCTTCTGGTCTCAAAATAGGAGTGTGTTTTCCACCTCCGAGATCATTGCCCTCTATTCTTAACTAAGGGTAGGCAGGCCATTTGCAGGGCTTAGGAAGCAATTTGGTATACAATTGGCTGAAATACTGACTTAAGAGTTTGACTAGTAGTCACAGTGGCCAAAAGACACTCTTTCTGGATATTTAGTAGCAGCTCTCGCTCTCTGCCTTGCTGTTTCTGACATTATCAACGCATTTAAAATGCATCTCCAAATTTCTTAAGTATGCCAAAGAGCTCAGAGAAGTGTCACATAGACCGGACAGTTGTGACATGTTGGTATTGACTGGTCTGAACTGGAGCCCAGCTTTTCAGAAACCGGGGCACAGACCCAAGATCCCCCCCACCAGGGAAGTGTTGCAGTCGCAGAGAGAGTGACTGTTTCCCCCACTCCTCCTCCAAAATCCCAGCTGTGCCAGTGTCTCTAAGCTGCAGAACCCAGCTAGGTGGTAATCAATTATGTTGCCGTACCTGTCCTGTGAAAAGAGAGCTTTAGTCTGTCGGGTTATCCGTTTAATCGGTTTTGTCAGTAGCTGAGTGTGGATTTTCTGTGCCTGTCACTGCCTCTGCACCTACCGGACATTTCATGCCATGCTTTGTCATATGTGTGTCAAGGCTGCATATATGTGGCTCTTACTTGTTGCCTTATGCTAACAGAGGAAGTTTGCAAAGTACCAAAACTTGTCTTGAACCYTGAGTTTCATTAACCCTTTGTGAAAACCCATAAGCCTCTCTTTGCATTGGAGACCAGACAGATGACACGATTTCTAATGTTGCTTCTCTGCAAACTAATTAACGTATTTGGCACTGGCCAACAAACATCAAAACATTTGTACAGATGTGAGGGTCTGTCTAGACTAGATAATTGCTTCCCCTTTTGGTTTGATTTCACCAGTTGCCAAGTCGGGTAACATTTAACCTTGAATTCTGGAGACACAGTCACTGCCCAAGCCCTCCTAACGAGGAGCCATCTAGCAAGTTGACATGACAAGACCGTGTTAATCTGAGTCTTCTGCCTGTGAGTCTAGTCACATTGCAGTCAACACTGATGTATTTGCATTAATCCTGTTTCTGTCCATACATCTTAATTCACCCTGAGAGCACTGCTAAGTTCTTTTGTTAATCATCTTCCCCCTGCCTCCCCCCGTGAAGTTCATTCTGTGAACAGCGCTGATGCAGCCAGGTTAATAACTATTGATGTCACCATGTTAATAACCGTCTTGCTGCCCATGAATCTGAGCCTCCCCCTGACAAGGTGGTGGACATGACCCACTTAATCATTACATCTTCCTGTCCRTGGATCTCAGTTCGCCTTGTGAAATTATAATCATTCTGACTAGCTAATCACGATAATTTCTCACTGTCCGAGGGTGTGAGTTCACCCTATGAGCAGCTCCAATGTCCTTGTTAATCATTGTAAACTCTTACTGCTCACGAACTGCAAAACGCAGGGACGTCTCTGCCGATCGCTTCAATACCTGGCTGTCTGGGGGCTGGAAGAGCTCCCCATGCCTTGCACGGGATGCCCAGGGCACTTCATTCTCCTTCTGCCCCCAATTCTGGAGCCACTGCAAATACTTCTCTTCAACAGCAAAGTGTTCCTGGCAGCTGTCTACATGCAACCAGCTGYGTGCAACCTCTCTAAAGTGGCACGTTGAATAACAGAGTGCGCTTGCATGCAGAGCAGCCCCGCTCTGTTGGTTGAATGGTGCTTTCTTGAAAGGTGAGCTCAAAGCACGGAGATAAGCATTAACTCAATGAGACATTTCGGTTCATTCCGCTGAGATGCACCATTGTACCGGGTAGGTCTGATAGGACTGTAAAACTAAATAGGTGTTGATGTGGTGCTACACGCTGTTCCCTTATGTTGGTTCCAGCATGGGGCCCAGTGCTTTTAATGAACACTTACAGCTGTTAGTGCCTCAGCCTGTAACATTCTGAATCATTGCAGGAACCTAACGGACAATGAGAGGGAAGATCAATCACAATTTTAGGGCATGGTAAAGTCCCGCCACGTTTTCCACCCTGTGCCTGGAGAATGTGGTCTTGGTTGAAGCTTGGAAAGGACATAAGGGAGTTTTTTGAAACCACACAAATTGCAGACATTTTGCAAACTCAAACCCACCTCTTTAATACAGGCACATGAATTGCAGTGAAGACTCTGGAACTGCACGTATTATTGGAAAAAGAAGCTTGGTTCGTTTTCAGGAGGTTTCTCCCACGTGCTCTGTGCTGCCCCTCCCAGGGCTCCTCGAAGTGCTGGTTTTGTCTCTGAAAGCCCAACTACCTTCAGCTGCAGGTAGAATTAAGAATCAGCTTTAAAAGAAACTGCTGAAAGCAGCTTTGTGAGCCAAAGAGGTAGAAATAACAGCGTGAAGCAAAGTCTAAAAGGAGCCACSTCCATCTTCAGAGAACCACAGAGCCAGTGTCACCAGTCATCTTTTGGAGGCAGTAGGCAAAGGTCATCTTCCCCGCTGAATCCCGAGCGATTGCTTTTTTCTAGAGACTTTCAATTGGGCAGCTGACTGCAATTTTATCAGATGAGACAGTAGACTTGTTGTCAAGATTTTTTTTCTTTTTGTTTTACTTTCCTCCCTCTCAACCCTAGATTGGTTTGGGAGTTTAGATTAATAAACAGAGAAGCAGTTAGTTGGATTAAAAGTGGCATATGTTCTGCTGTGGCGGAGGCAGACTCAGGGGTGTTTCATGCCTGCATTTTGAGAGTAAGAAACCACTGTCACTCTTGGGTGCAATGGTAAACAACTTTTTTCCAGTGAAATACTGGAAGTACTTTCACGCAGATGATTTTGTGCTTTATAAAAATCCAAGGGAGGGGAAGGCTGGTGTCTTGGAAAGCAGAAAAAAAAAAGTTGGAGGTAAGGAGATTTATACTTCAGTGAAGCTAATTAGCATTGAAAAAAAAAGCACACTAAGAAAAGGTGAAACGAAATGCTGCAGAAATGCTGAATTAAAGGGACAGCAGTTAACAAAGACTGAGTTTGAGCAGATTTATGAAGGTATTTCCCATAGGTGTAGAGGACTGCGGAAACCCAGTGCTGCTCCTTTTGTACGGTGCCAGGAATGAAGGAAGCAGATACATCCTTTTATTTGCTTGTGTCAGACTGTCCGCAGGGTGGTCGAGGCGGGTAGAGCAGGTGCAGAGAAGCCGGAGCTTCTGCAGGCCCTTCGCGGGTAATCAGCAATGACAGCCCTCCCACGCCTGAGCCTCTTCCTCTGCGAAGGGAGGCGAGTAAACCTCGCAGATTTTCATTATTGTTTGTAAATGTCTCATTTGCAAACACAAAGTGTTTTTAGGACTTAACTTCTGCGATGCCCTGAGCACGCAGCTCCCAGYCTCTTCCCTCCCTGATTAGTCCCAAAGTGAACCAGCCCAACCTYAGCTTCCCCAACAGCTCCATCACTTCACACAGATTTAAAACGTCTCCATCACAGTAGCAGATATACTGTGCACAGGTAGGGAAGTAATATTTTTTAAAGGAGTTCAGGAACAGAAATCTCATTTCTAAAGATAATTTCAGCGATGTCTGCACTGCAATAAAGCCCAAGACTAGGAGCCAGCCTTCTGTTTATATTCACCTTAAATCTTAAAGTGCAAGCTTTTAAAAGGTTTTTTTTTAGAATCATAGAATCATTAAGGTTGGAAAAGACCTCTAAGATCATCGAGTCCAACCATCAACCCAGTACAAATGCCCACTAAACCATGTCCTGAAGCACCTCATCCACACGTTTTTTGAACACCTCCAGGGATGGTGACTCCACCACTTCCCTGGGCAGCCTGTTCCAATGCCTGACTACCCTTTCAGTGAAGAAATTTTTCCTAATATCCAATCTAAACCTCCCCTGGCGCAACTTGAGGCCATTTCCTCTCGTCCTATCGCTTGTTACTTGGGAGAAGAGACCAACACCCATCTCTCTACAGCCTCCTTTCAGATAGTTGTAGAGAGCGATAAGGTCTCCCCTCAGCCTCCTCTTCTCTAGGCTAAACAACCCCAGCTCCCTCAGCCGCTCCTCATAAGACCTGTTCTCTAGACCCTTCACCAGCCTCGTCGCCCGTCTCTGGACACGCTCCAGCACCTCAATGTCCTTCTTGTAGTGAGGGGCCCAAAACTGAASRCAGTATTCRAGGTGCGGCCTCACCARTGCCGAGTACAGGGGCACGATCACCTCCCTATTCCTGCTGGCCACACTATTCCTGATACAYGCCAGGATGCCGTTGGCCTTCTTGGCCACCTGGGCACACTGCCGGCTCATGTTCAGCCGGCCGTCGACCAGCACCCCCAGGTCCTTTTCCGCCRGGCAGCTTTCCAGCCACTCTTMCCCMAGCCTGTAGCGTTGCCTGGGGTTGTCGTGACCAAAGTGCAGGACCCGGCACTTGGCCTTGTTGAASCTCATGCAATTGGCCTCGGCCCATCGATCCAGCCTGTCCAGATCCCTCTGCAGAGCCTTCCTACCCTCAGGCAGATCAACACTCCCGCCCAGCTTGGTGTCATCTGCGAACTTACTGAGGGTGCACTCGATCCCCTCGTCCAGATCATTGATAAAGATGTTGAACAAGACTGGCCCCAAAACTGAGCCCTGGGGCACACCGCTCATGACCGGCTGCCAACCGGATTTGACTCCATTCACCACAACTCTCTGGGCTCGGCCGTCCAGCCAGTTTTTTACCCAGAGAAGAGTACACCCGTCCAAGCCATGAGCTGCCAGCTTCTCCAGGAGAATGCTGTGGGAGACGGTGTCAAAGGCTTTGCTGAAGTCCAGGTAGACCACATCCACAGCCTTCCCCTCATCCACTAGACGGGTCACCCGGTCGTAGAAGGAGATCAGGTTGGTCAAGCAGGACCTGCCCTTCATGAACCCATGCTGGCTGGGTCCGATCCCCCGGTTGTCCCACACCTGCCTCGTGAGCGCCCTCAAGATGAACCGCTCCATGATCTTCCCCGGCACCGAGGTCAGGCTGACAGGCCTGTAGTTCCCCGGATCCTCCTTCCGGCCCTTTTGTTGTGTTTTTTTGTTTTTTTTTTTTTTTAACCAGGCCAAGAAGCTTTCTCCAAGCCAAGATCAGAGCACACTGACTGTATTTACCACATGTAATTCATTCTAAAGAAAGTGACAAAAAATACTTATCTCAAGACACATGAAAGCTGGAAGAAAGAAAAGGCAGCAGGGACATGAAATATGAACTATCAGAGCTTTTCTCTTAAGTGTAGCTGTATGAGAAATAGAAATATTTAAGTTTCTAGTTTGGGCATGTTATTCTGGATAACCCCCTTGGCTTCAGATGGAGATCTACTGCAGACAGACTGGTGTAGGCATCAGGAGAAGATATAAAGTGATCGTATCAGTGCCATTAGGATATGTTTTGTAGAATGACCAATAATCATTCACTGTCATATATGTTGCAGTTTTTATCTTGTGCAGTTGTATTTATATCACACACCCTAACAGTAAAGGCAGATAAAGCAGGGTGTAAGCTTAAGGTTATTGATTTTTTTTAAAATGACAACATGTTTGCGTGTTCATGTATGCGATGCTCATGGCATGTGTATGGTCAGTCTTGGCATTTATCAGTGCATCTTCTGACCGTGCATCACGGATTCATTCCTACTTTGTAACCGTGTCCTGAAGGTTGCAGTCCTCTGGGACTCAACTGCATTTTGGATCTTCTGTCTTCAGGTCTTATCTGTGACAAATGCCAGCTGATGGTGACAGCAGGCGTGGAGGATTTCAGTCCTCTCATGTTCAGCATTTGGGACGCATGTGACAGGATGGTGATTGCAWGAAGATTTTCTTTCTGTGACGTTAATTGCAGGTTGGTCTCCTCCTGTTACGTATACCATGCACGGAGGTAGGTTTTGTTGTCCCCGATACTGAACGTACATTAACTGTCCTCTGATTTGGTGAGGTTTTTCCAGTAGAGATTACAGCAGGATCTCTTAGTGTGATAATTCTGCTATAATAACTTCTCCTCCCCTGATGGGGCTGACTGGTGAAATCTATTAAGCCGTGTCGTTATGGCTCTACTCCTGGACTCCTCAAGATAAAGGCTTTTTAGTTTTTTGTTCAAAGTAAATGTTTATTTGTTATCAACAGTTTCAACTCACCAATTACCAGCATTTTGAACCTGCAGATAGCTCTGACTAGAAAACATTTGGATGTTGACCATCTAATGCTCACGGTTTAAGAGGAAAAGCCAAGCACGGTACTTAATCCAGTCGYCACAATTTCCTCCATCTGAAACCTTGAACTAGCTCAAAATGAAGGGGTAAAATAAAACAGAGGATCTTCTGACTTAAGAGATTGGAARGATTTTCTCCGAGTATAACAGCTTCCTGACACCGCTTCAGGATTTGATTCCACAATACCCTGCTCCTATCCCTGCTTAATATAAAGACTTTCTAGGTTATTAAATTCTGTACTTCCCCTTGTCCTCCTCCCTGAGAGCTCTGCAGATACGCTGTCGCTGGACACCGGCACCAGGTCATGCCTTCCAACGAGTCTGCCCGTGTCGGTGCCGTCCCCGACCCATCCCTTCTCCGACCCATCCCAGCTGCACACTTGGTGCAGGCTCCCCATCCTCTAAATGGGTGTTTCTCTGACTTCCAGGATCCTCTTTCTAAGCTGGACAGGATAAAATAATGAGGAAAATGTCATTTGCATAGGCCTGTCTCTGTCCATTTTCCAGTCTTAGACTTCTCCAGGGGGAAAAAAAACCAAACCCTGCAAAAGAAAAGAATGGGAAAATAACTATCAACTAGGTTACGTGTAGCAAATATCTTTAGGGGTTTGGTGCAAATGAAAATGTGGAGCCTCTTGGGAAAAATATGGATTTTATTTTGATTTTATATTAAAACTCTCATAGTCAGTGGAAATTTGCTTGGATTTGCACAGGCCTCTGCTAAGTTACTTTGAAAGAAAATATCATTTCCAAGCCAAATTATCTGTTGGGATGAATAATTTTCCTGATTTTGAATGGATCTTTTCCAGGAGAAAATCTGGCCAATATTGCTTAACCAAATCACAGCTTGGATCATAGGCCTGGAAGCAGGATCCATTTGGATGTTTTAACCTCCAGTGAATAGCAAATAGAGAATGCTGATGTCATGCAGTGCAAAATAAAATAAAACAATATGTGTAATGAGCCGATTTAAAATGCAGCTTTAAAAAAATCACTTTCCTTTTTCTCACAATCCATCAGGGCATCAATAGGTCTTTCATTGCTCCAGCACATTGTTATTAATAGTGCAGAAAAATGCAGATCGTAGGCTTGGGGCTTCCATAAGTTTCCTATGGATACTCCAGGAAAAGTAAAATGCAAGTCAGATAGGCTGTAGCAAAAGGGAAGAGAGGCCAGAGTGGGTAGCATGGGAAGCAGCGCGACACGCTGATGAGCCCTTGACTACACAGAGATGCTCAGGCTTCGTCCAAAATAGTTACACCTGTGAATTAACTAAATCCAGTAAAGCCCCATGTGGGTTTTCCAGTTCACGACTGTGAGTGGCTTTGAATAAATTTGGTGTAATTCACCTCCAAAGAGAATAAGATGAATCCCAGTACAACCATTCCTAATCAGAACTTAAACTGGCCACAATTCTGGTTAATACATTAAAGGGATCAATTCCAAAAGTTGATTTGGATTTGCTTTCCGGAGGGCTCCTGTGTGTGCAAATGCTGACGCCTGTCAGTATGTCCACACAACCTTAAAAAAGTCATAATCTCCAGTGGTTTCCTGTCTGTTTACATTTCCTACTGCTGTTCGGTAAATGTTGTACCTACATATCCATCCTCCGCACCAGTGCAAACCTGCACCCACCCAGTGAGCATGGTGTGTTTTACTTCTGACTGTTGAATGCCATTCTAAATTTATTACAAAAAAATAAACAAAAGATCGTTCTTTTGTTCCTGATGTCAGATCTCATTTTGTTTTGAACCGTAGCAACTACATACCCAATGGAGATAGTGTATTTTGACTTTGAGGTCTCTGCTGATTACTAACCTACTTATACGGAGTACTGTAGACCTCAGGAGTATTTTATAGCCTTTAAGAAGATGTTTCTCTGAATGGGTCAATTTAAGATCTCTATTAAAGAAAGTTCAGGGTCTCCTTCAGATTCTGGTTGTTTTTGTCAGCCAACAAAGCATAAAAACATAACGACATTTTACAATATTAATGATCGGCTGTAAAAACCTGACATAACATTTTTATAGCTCTATAACTAATCTTTTTATTATCAAGTTACAATGGTTTGCATCAAATATGTATCATCTGTAGTTAACTCTAAAACTTTTACAAGTTAATGGTATGGAATACTGCTGTAGACTAATTAAGTTTATAAATATATGGGTTTGTTTGAAATACTTAATATTTTATCTGAAGGATGTAAAAACTTTGACTGAAGTTAGCCCTGCGTGTCAAACTTTTCCTGCTGGAACAACTGTGGCAGTGTATCTCGGTTCACAGGTGGAAGCAGAGCCTGGGAGTTGAATTACGGCTTTGCCTGTGGTGTTAGCTCAGGGTACAAAYCTGTCTGCTGGATGGTAAACTGAGCTTATCAGTCACTTGACCCATTAATAAAGCTTAAGATTTGCCAGTGCTGGACTTGAAGGGATGCAGTGTTGCCCTGAACTCCTGGGAGTGCAGCTTCCAGAGGTCCTGCATAGTCACAGTCCTCTGGGAATTTTCGTTCTAGAGGAAATAAGAGGGAAGGGGGAGAGGGGATGGAGGGAAGGTGAAAGAAAAGCTCTCTGGTGGACTCATGGGTAATGGACTATGGGAAAGCAAAATGGGTAGAAACACAGTGCCTTGACTAAATTGCATAATGGAAGTGCTTGAGAGATAATTAAAGGCTGTTTTAAACTGCTTCACCATGTTTATTCTCAGCGACTTGCAATAAAAAGGAGCAGGAGAGAAGGAACTGGTACAGGCTCAGCAGCAATTGCTTTTCTTCCTTTGTTGGAGCAAGATCTACCCTCTGGCCGATGTTTAGACAGCGATCTATACTTTACCTTCACGCAGCACCCTCTGTTTAAAAGTCTCTYGGGTTTTGCATAGTAACGTCTTGCCCCCTCTGGGGTTGCTTTTGAAGGGGGTCACAGGAAAGGTGGAGGGACCTTCTCTGCATCCTCAGCACTGTTGGTTGGGCCATAGCGGTACCGTGCTGGGAAACCTGGCTGGTCACACTGTCTGTGCAGACTTGAAATAGCTCCTGCGGAGCTGGTGTGGATGGGAATGATTGAAATATTTGCTTGGAGCTGCTGTAATTGTCCCAGCAGTGGCCCTGAAATAAGTGTTGTCTTTTGTGCATGATCTTGAACCACTTAAAAGTATTGCAAAGATTTGATCCTGTGCTAGTTGTATTGGTGCCGGCCTCTGGACAGGAATCTAGAGTATCCCACATGTTCCTGAGATTTTTTTTCTGTTTCCACCTGACTAGTACCAATGATGCAAAGGTATGAATGATCTGTCTTGCTGACCAACTGTACAGCACTGGCTGCACCCTTTTAGCAGACATATAAGTTAAAAGTCTAGCTGACTTGAGAGATGTCACAAATTGGAGCTTAATTACAATGTGTAGAAAAAATGCAGGAAAAGCTCAAATGAACATGATTTCTGGGCTTCCGAATCAAAAGGAGGACTCACTGAAGTAATTTCAGTTCATTACAGATATTCTGAACCTGTCTTGCCTAAGTGAGTTTAATTTTTTTTGCCTGTCAATTATCTGCTTTTGAGAAGCATAATTGCAACATTTGTTCAGAGTTATAAGCCTCTGAAATGGGAAAGGGATTTTTCTTTTTCTCTGTGCAAACATTAAAAACAAAGGGGGAAAGGAAAGACTGTTTTTGAAACAGGCTTTGCCACACACACATGCCTGTGCACAGATACATGGCCTCTATTAGGTTTTCTTTCTTTATTTTAATATCTTAAAAATACATATATCTCTGGGGGAAGCTTAATAAGAAACAGCCAGCTGAAGCAAAGATTTTAGGAGGAAAAAGAAGTCAGGAGACTTGTGCTGTAGAGACAGCAGTTCAAACAGTGAAAAAGAGGACACAGCTGTGCACATCAGAAATCCACAGCTGGGGAAGTGGAAAGAGAATATTCCCACATCTCCCTTATAAATCATCCCTCACCTTTCATATCCCTTAGTGTTCTGTTGTGTTGAATAATTTTATACAGAGGGAGAGGTATTTGCATTTTTGTCTTCCTGYTGTTTGTGATATCTAGGTCAGTTATACCTACCAAAGCACCAAAAAAGCACTGTGGATTTCTTCAGTGTCCTTCGTAGCAGGGTGTTTTTCTTACCCTCCAAAGTCAAGGATTCTCTAGCAAAAGAACAAGGGAGGCCTTAGCAGCAGGTGCATAAACCAATATATAGAGAAAGCTAAGAGGAAAAGGCAGCACAGACTCTGTCTTCAAAAGACTCACGCTAGACAAGGTSTAAGGAGAAGGTGGAAGCAGCATTGTTTTAAAAGCACCTCTCTGGACCCCAGCTGAGCAATAAAACGAGCCAGGCTGGAACACTCACTATAACTCTTTTGGGAGTGGGTGTAAAGGAGCAAAGCACTGAATCTTCTCCAGCTCCAGGAATTACTGATTTCCTCCCCATTCCTAACGACAGCTGAAGGCAGAGGAGCGCAGATGCTGTTTACACTGTTTCTCAAGGTTCAAGTTTGAGCGCAATGGCCAAAGCAGTTCTGGTAGAGGAACTGTTCTGTACAAGTACAAAATAGCTAGATCAAAAGGTTTTGGTTAAATTTTCTACAGAGCTCTGCAAACTTGGTACTATACCAGCAGGTGAACAAGTGTTCAAATGTTGAATATTCAGATTCCTATTTAAACTGAAGAGGGACGTTGGAGGCTTTCAGTCTTTATGTGTCCCTGGGTTTTGATTCAGAATAACAGCTCATAAAATCTGTGAGGGGCTGGTCTACATCTGCAAAATAACAGGTACCACAGCTCATATACCAGTAATTATGCTCCAGAGTTGAACCTTGGTAATGGCTTGCATGATAATGGAAACTAGAGAGTTTTGCTTGTTCTGGCTAAAATAAGATGTTTCCATATGAAGTAAAATACTGAAGTGCCTTTTGCTTGAATAATACGTTCTATCTCAAAACATTTAAAAGAACACTTCCCGCAGCCAGCTTTGTTGTGCAGTATTCCAGCCCTCCGGTGCTGCAGTACATCATTATAAAATTTAGCAGAAGAGAGGGAGAATACCACATTTACCTTAGAATGGTATAGACAGAAGAAAGAGAATGGCATCCTGGCCACGTCCAGGTTGGAAGTTCTGCCTCACCTTCTGCTATAGTCAACTGGAAAAATACCCTTTAACTTTAATGACCATAGAAATGCAGTACTTTGGGAACACACCTCTCCAAATGAGAGGTGACAGGTTTGAAATGAGTGGTTATATTAYAGTTGTTCTGGGAAGAAAAGAAGTTGGGGTATACGTCAATATAATAAAAGTTTATCTGTCAGTGTAATAAGAGTATATCTATCGGTGTAATAAGATAATATCTTTCTCATACCAAATCTACGGGAGTTAATGTGGATCTTGTTATTGTACAGTTGGGCTGAATACAATCCCTGATATAATGCCAGTAAACTTATGCCAAAGATGAATTATATTATTGGTTAATTAGTTCAAGAGGTCTGTGGATAATGTGGGAGACTAAAGAATGGACAAGTAGAATTCGCCATATGATAAAAGCTCTCCTCATCTTCCTCCTCCATGCCTTACATTGAACAAGACAGTTTGCTTCCCCAGAGGTGGTTGAAAGTTCGATTTTCCACAAAAACTAAAAAGAGAATATAAAAGTTTTGCAGTTTATTTCACAGATGTTTTTTGGAATATTAATGAGAAAAATAACAGGAATGAAAATATTTTATTTTTCTGACAGCTCCCCAGAAAAAAGAGTGAAAACTGGTGACCATTCTCAAGTTTCTAGTTAATTCTTTTTAATACCTAACTTGAAAAAATCTGTAAAAAACCAGATTAGATCTAGGCTTTGTAGTTATAAACACCCTGAAGAAATTAGATACCAATTTATAACAACAAACCATTTCAGCTTCTGAAAGAAGCCTGTTTTGAGAAAATATTTTTAGCTGTTCAAGTTAGTGTTTTTCGACAAGTAAATTCACTGTAGGAAAACATTCTAAAATGACCAGAAAGTAGAAATCAGAGTAATCTAAACTCACTTTTGCCCAGAATCTGTAAGCTTCCATTAAGTGCAAGGTAGGCTAAAGCAGAGGGAAACATAATTATTACCGCACAAAATAACAGAGTATTGACACCCTGTCATTGGATCAATCGGATGTGTTCTGTAGGCTCAGTTAATAAATTGCTGTGTTAAAATATGATGTCTTCTTATAAAACACATTTATTTTCTCTCTCAGCATTTATTTTAATAACTTCTCATAGCAAGAACTTATGCGCACCTGCTTTTATCCCCACTGCGTGTACAGCACCTCACATGAGGCCATTTAAAGGGGGTGCGAATCTCAGCATTTACGTCTGCGCGTCCTTGGGTGACAAGGGACGAGTGGCAGAACAGTCTGAAACATGCGGCAGGGTGCCTTATAGCAGCCTAATTATCTCATGTCTGGGTTCATATCTACAGTAATCTAGACAAGTTTCTAAATTGTTTTTCAGTACTGTAGGATGAGTCAGCTTAATTCTAATTAAACGTTGCCCATTGTGTAGTGTGGCCAGAGAGCCAAACGAGACCATAGTCTGCCATAATTACTGACTGCGGCCAGGCTGCTTTTCTTACCCTATATAGGTCCAATACGGTTATGAATGTGCAGTAATGTTTGGGGCAGATATTATTTTGTGAAGCTTAGGAAAATGCTTGTGTTCTGTCTGGCCAGAGGACTGTCAGTGAGAGTGGAGAGCCGAGGAGATGTCATGGGTACTGTTTCTTCTGTATAAAATATACAGGTCAAAATCCTGCTCTTATTTATACCAGGGCTCAGACTTGTGAATTTACATTTTCTTATCTATGTAACAGTCACTCTTAAATCCCCCATTGCAACTTCCTTGAGTTAACATATAAGTTTATCACAGTCCAGGATCCCCACACCAGCAATGAAGCGTTGCCTGGATTTCTCATTCTAGTGGTGGAAGTAGCTAATGGAGTTAATGTCGGAATATTTTCTGCTCTATCATAAGCTCAGTGATAAGGCACTTCAATTTGTTGTCCCCTCATATAAGGGATCAAGTGACTAACTGCATTATGGGACAGCATTAGAGATGGCTGTTGGTTTATGGATGTGCCCCGTTTCCAGAAGTCACGGCTGGTCGGGCCCTTTCTTTTCTCCCTCACCGGACACAGGCATGCCGTCACAGACAGCACGCACCGTCATCCTTCACTCTGGTTCCTGGATACTGCACATCACTGAGGTCTCTCCAGATCCTTTTTCTTCACCCACCAGCCTCCATGCTACTTCTCCTTTTCCTTTGCATATTGTCTTCCCCACTTGCTCTCTTTCCAGCATTTTCCTGGCCCCAGTATATCAGTCTCCTGTTCCCATATGACTCCCACTAATTACAGAGCTATCTTGCTGCTTAATGCTACCACCTCTTTTCTAGCTAGTTCTTTAAAAAGGCTGCTAGCTAGAAATACATCATCCTTCAGCTTTGGACCTGAAGTCCACTCAGTAAGCATTTTACACAGTCTTAATAAATGAGGAGAGAAAAAGAAAACAGCAGAGGAATACAAAAAGGGTCCCCTGGGAGTAAGGTTKTCAGAAAGTCATGGCTACTTCATAACTCTGGGCATTAGTCATTTTTCTAACCATGGGTGGTCCTACTATGGGCTGAATTTTGAAAGGGTTTTCTTACTGTTCAGCAAAGCTGTGACATTGCAGAGCGCTGGAGGAGAGGTGAGACCCGCAGGTGCTCGCACTGCCGTGCTGTGCGAAGGATGGCTCTTTCTCACAAACTTCAGAGCCTGTTTGTTCTTGTGGTTGCTTTGGTGCTTTGTGGGAAGCCCTGACCCTGCCAAGAGGAGAGCGTCGCGGCTGGGCTTGGAGCGGGGGTAGATGAGAAGTTTCACCCTTTGTGTGGCTGCTACGGATGGCTGGTCTCATTGCCATGCCTCAGCTCCAGCCTAGTCCCAAAACAAAGGACCACTGGCAAAGCTGTAGGAGATGGCCAAGAAGAGGTTTGAGGATTTGCTACTGTATGTGGCTATGCTACGCGGTGGGTGATTCCCATCTGGACCAGCTGTCTCCATCCCTGCTGGGGAGGGGACGGGGCTCAGCCCTTAGCGTTTGGTGTGCGCGTGTGCTCAGTGTATCGCAGACCCTGCAGCTCCCAGGCCCTGCAGTGTAACGGCGCTGGACCATCACGGTTTTAACCCGGGTGCCAGGAGGTGCTTGCAGGGAAGTGGAAGGATTTTAGAAGCTGCTGGTTGTGCGCAGGGAGGCTGACGGGGCGGCACCGGCTGCAGCAGCGTGGAGCTCCCTGGGGAGCACGTCCTCCTGCTGAGAAGCTCCTCCAACAACGCGCAGACTTCCCGGCGGGATACATGAGGCTCCCTCCCGGGCTGTGCTGCTGCAGCCTGCCTGCAAGGACACAGGTTCTAGTCTCTCCTCACCCACCCATGGTCTGCAGGTAGATGTGGCCTTCAGCTTGGACCAGAAAAGATCCTGTAATACAATTTATTCCTCTTTTTTTGTAGTTATTTTCTTAGCAGTGGGTCTGTGCTGTGTCATTTTCTCATCTGCATTACCAAAATAAAATGTAAGTGTTTTAAATTTCTATGAAGGACCAGAGGAACTTGCTTTGTTGGACACTGATTTTTCACTTGTGTCTAAGCCCAGTTTCTTGGCTGTTTCCAGCCTCACTGACCCAAGAAGATGATTGACCAATAAGATAAATCTCAAGGTAGAAAAAGGCAAATTATGTGGGCCTGATAGTTGCTGCAGTAATTCAGATGGATGAAGTATGAGCAGTTGGTGATGTTTGGATGATGGAGTGGTCACTGCACCAGAATGTGGAAGAAGAATGTGTTGATATTTTAAAGACTATTAAAAACCTATTAGATTGAGTAGTTACAGTGAAATTTGGATATGTGGTTCTTTCCTACTCCATGTTACCTGAGCAGGTTGTGGGGGAGCACTACCTCATTTTACACCACTCCTCCTGTCAGAAGGAGCATCATGTGCAAACTGTTGTCCTGGAAAGTCCCATAAAAGCTGAAGGCTGCTGGGAAACGTGCAGTTGTGCCGTCTGTCTTTGGCCAGGCCTCCTGTGCGGTGGCTCTGATGGCTGTGGAGCCCATTGCAAAGCAGCCTTACTGACCAGAACGTCTGTCCCTCTTGCTTTTATGTGCCCAGATACGACACTAGTCCCAAATGGCTGAATTTAGCTGTGTCCCTCCTGAATTCAAATTATACCCACAAGCAGTACTGGGCATTTACTGAAGCTCATTAGAATGAAATAGGAAATAAATGTATTTCAAAAGTATTTTATTTGGAATACTAATCTTATTTTAGAATTCACGTTAAGCCGTTGAATCCTTGGCAACTAACATGAAAACACTGAATCGTAATGAAATACAGTGCTACTGTATTCCATTATACACCATACCAGCATGACAGCAGCTTTTTCTCTTCCTGAAAATAGGATTGCTTACATTTTATTTTTATTTATTTTAGGGGAACAAGTAAGAAAGCATTTTATAATAAAATCCAGCCTCTAGCTCATATCTTGCTGCATGTACTAGTAGCTGTGGGGCAGGGAGAGGGGAACTGATGACTACACAAAACTCTAGCAAGTATTTCACTGCCTGGTACTTCTATTCTGGGCAGTCTGGACCTCAGTTCAGGCTGCAGAGAGTAAAATAGCACAGGGCAGTGTTGCAAGTGTTAGGCTGGGGGCTGCAATGTACAGCACATGAGCCAGAGAAGTGATCCAACACGCTGTATATCATCATAACACTGTAGATAAAGACTACTGTGGTGATATAGGGGAATAATACATGGCTGACACCACTTTATGGCAAGCAGTTGCTGTGCAGTCATATATAACACCATAGGAGTCAACACACCACAAACTTCATCCTCTGCCCTCTTGTGGAAACAAGCAGCTGTGGAATAAGGATTACTGAGTACACAAATCGGCTTAAAGCTCTTCTTATCCGTTTCCCTGGCAGATGTAAGATTGTGGTTGAAGACTGAGGTTGCTTTGGGAACTACAATTCAGAGGTACTGATGGAGCAGAGAAGAAATATATAGCACCCTGAGTGAGCTGAATCATCCCAGTTGTTTCACTCCCTTTTATGCTGAAGCACTTTATTTTTAACAAACAGCCTGAGAAACACAGATTTAAGGCCCAATAATAGCATGACATGAATGAATTAGTCTAGTAACACTGGAGACTGTATTGGAACTGCGCTATTCTAGCCGCGGTAATTACTAATTTTAAGAAAGTAGATTATGCTAACTGCCCTATATTTTTTCTTTCTGTTTTCGTGAGGAGTGATGCTTGTGTGGGATACAGCAGAGAAAATATCAGGCTTTGAGAATCAGGAAAAAAAGTAAATAGCAGAAGGATAGAGAAAACTTAAACATAGGGGTGTTTTGTTTGTGCTGTGGTTCAAACCAGCTCCAAGTTGCCTGTAGGCTACAGACTCCTTTTGTCAAAGATGGGCCAAGAGTGATCCAGCTCAGGGGAAATGTTAAGGACAGTCAGGACAGGATGCAATGCATGTTCTCTCTTCTCTTGACAAAGATCTCAGTCATAAGTTAATTTTCCTCTGGACTTCAGTCTTCAGTTTGCTCTGCTTGTTGTGTCTTTCATCCTGCTGGCTAAGCATCTGAAATCCTCCCTTGCACTGTCTCCTTCCTCTGCTTCATTAAAGAAGTGAAAAAGCGGGAGATGCTACATAGACGAAATAGGAATTATAAGAGTGGAAGGGACCTTGGGAGATTATCTAATCCATCTCTCTGCCTCAAAGGAGGTGAACATGTAATTAACTGCTCGTAGTGGCTGTCTGATCTGTTCTTCAAAACTTACTGCATCACCTAAGAGTTTAGCCCAGCATTTCACTAGTTTTATGCTAGAGAGTTTTCCTTAATCTCTAACTAAAATCTCCTTTGCTTTTATTTAAGCCCCTTGAGACTTATTCTCATGCTTTTCTCATGCTTTTTCGAGAACTTTGGTTATTCTTGTGGTTCCCTGTTGGACTTTTTCTCATTGGCTTGTGAGCTTTCATCGTATGCTCAGGCTAAATCTGTCAGTGTTGCCCCCAGCGCTGGGAAGAAGAGAAGAATTATTTCATGTATCATTTCCAGGTGATGGCTGAACCTGTAACTTAAAGATGTTCAGTACTTTTGCAGTTTGGTCAGTAAGCTCTTCATTTTGGATAATTCCACTAAAGAGTACTCTTAAATTTTCAATTTTCCCTTTTGGAAAAACATTACTTACAGACTTTTTTTTTTGAATTTGCTTTTAATTTGAAGAAAATCAACTCATGTTGATTCACTTATAACAAAACTATGTTATAAGTAGGATTCCTATCTGACTTTATTGCTCCCCTAAAGCCAAGTATTAAGTATCTTGTTTACTCAGAGTCCATGCAGCAAAGAAATGTGTTGGTAACCACAATCAAGTATYTGAGGCCCACTGTAATAAGTAGCATTTGTTCTCCAATTTCCATCTGGAACATTAAAGCCTTCCAACTACAATTCCTGTAACCACAACTCTGGTATCATTCATATCTCTAATAACATCGTACAGATTTCTGTTCATATCATATCAGATATAAAAGCGACTCATCTTGTTTTTCATCTCTGTCTTCAAAGACAATCATTGTTCTGAAGATGCAATGATCGGCTTATCTGACGTGTCCTGAAGAGATACTGGCTCTTTTAACACCATTTTTATCAGCTCTTTAATTACTTGGAATTTTGTCATGCAATCTGTGAAGCCATGTACACATCATGGAGAAGATTTTGACTTTCCCTCAAGCTGCTAAAACAAAAAGGGGTTTTGCACAGAAAACTGCATCAGATGACCTGCTGCTGTGTTCCCAGGTACAACCCCGAGAGAGAGTTTTGCACACAAAGAATTTGGGATTTCCTGAGATACTACATGGATCTCTGGACCAATGGAAATACCCAGCTGTRGATCCGTTTGACCTTGCTTAACTCCCCTAAAATGCCTCTGGGCTCTCTGCAGTATGCTAGCAGAGGATCCCACACTTTTGCACGCTCAGAATGCCTTGTTCTACCTGAACGTGCACCTGAATGAGCTTTACCATCTTCACTTGCCTTCTTTACCTTTAACCTTACCTCTTTCTCTGGGCTCCTTTCCCCCAACCCACTGCTCATACATTTCCTGATGAAGACTAGTCCCTGCTTTTTAAACCAAACAGTGCCAGCCAGAGAATGTCCCTTGCTGGCATAGAAGTGCCAATTTATCAGCCTTATCTAACTAGTGACAGTCTAATATTAATGTAGCTGGAGAGCCATTCTGTTGTTTATTGGAGACAAAACTCCCATCTGAGGTCCATGGATGGTTTTGCCTAAATAAATGTTGTATGGTAGCTGCAGATAAGAATAATCACCTGTCTAGTTAAAGATGTAAGCAGAGATTTTGTAGTTTTCTGAGCTCACTCTTGTTACAAAAGTGAAGTTTAACTCATGTTAAAAAACCTAATCCAGGTTTGTTTAAAATTATGAGTTTTCTTGCATGGCAGAGACATCTAGATACTCTTTATTACCCTTGTCCAGTACTTCTGTGCAGACAGCCCAGTGAACGGCAGCAGAGAGGTCAGGACAGCTCTGGCCCACATAGTGAGGACSACAGCTCCTGACCAACACAGCTGAGACCTACAGAGGGTATGGGGTGTACCTCTGTCATCAACAGAAGGGCAAATTTGGCCAACAACCAGGGGCAAGGATTAGCTGCAATGCAAAGTGCCTAACTGTTTTCAGTTCTCATGCAGGATGGTTGTATTTGGCTCCAGAGCTTGGTGCTTATTTGCCTGTTAATCCCAGCACAGTTTATTTAGATCTTTCTTGAGAGATGCTCATGGAGGAAACGGCAGGAGACCGCACTGCTGTGGGGCAGCCAGGCAGCACTGATGAGGTGCGGGTTCGTTAGCTTGGTGAGAAGCCRTACCAGCACAGCTCTCTTGCATGGAGATCCTCAGCTACTTTGTCTACCCAACTTTGTATTGTGTGTGTGGAGGTACCAGATGGAGTTGGCTTTGGCTTGTGCCCTCTCCTACATGCATTTTAGTGATGGAAAGATGAAGTGTTGGTGTATTTTCATCGCTGGTGTTAGTAAACACGTTTTCAAAAAGTCTGGCCAATTTTTGTCTCAGCCCTCTCCCAGCCTTCCTCCCACCTTACTTTGCAAGTCAGATGTGCTGCAGCAGTGGAGCAAACCTGTCTGCTCCCTTCTAAACCTTCTTGCAGTAGCAGCTCCTGCAGAAAGAATACCCCTGGAAAAATTATTTGCTTCCCTTCAAGAATGGTTCCTTTTTTCCCTGGGAGCAGTGGAATGATAGAGCTCCTGTTTCCCCAGGAGCCTTCCTTGAAAACTGAAAAATAAATTCAAAGAAAGGTATGTCCTAGTTCAAGGGAAGAAGATTGAACTTTACATGAGAAGTACTGAAGTATGCATATTCTAGCCCTGTGTGCAGAAAGCCCAGCAAGCTCACTGCCTAAATCTGTAGCTGTAGCATGGAGGACACAGAGACATAAATTTCCTTCTATTTTTTTTTCCCAGAAGCTTGGTAAGTTGAGGAGGCAGAGGCAGTGATGTCTTAATGTATAGACACTTTTTTTGCCTGTACACCTAAGCCATTTCCTAATTCCTGAATTATGGGAAGAACTATTAAAACCACTCACACCATAAGGAAAGCAGTGAAGGGTTGGGCATTGAGTATCTGGGTGAGAGGAGGTAAGCTGGTAACAAAGCTGTGCATAAAATCCAGCAAAGAGCACACCCAGCCCTTTGTTGTGACCACTGACACTAGACAGGAACATGGCCAAAGGTCCTGAGCCAATTTATTCCAATAATTTCATAACAGCATAAAGAGACTCCTGAAGTCCTTGGCTCCAATCTCAGCTGTAGCAGTAATGGGTAAAGAAAGAAAAAAAAGTCAGTTATAAAATCTGTCCCTCACACTGTGAACATGGGCTCAGATATCCCAAGGTTGTTAAGTGTTTAAACTTCCGCTGACTTATCCGAGAATTTAAACCTTCAAGTAAGAGGAGGCACCAGCATACCTTTACAGATCTGATGGTTGGAGTCCAGAGCCCAGTCACACGTAGCACCCYGTGGGAAGGAGACAGGTACATATGACACCCTAGAACAACAATGGTAGCAAAAAGCAAGGTGCTGGGCAAAGTTTATTATGGAGAAATTATACCTTTCCTAAAGTCCCATTCTTCCCACTGCATGTACAAGAAGGTAAGGTTTTATCATGACAGTCCAACAGCTCTTCGCTTTTCTCCAGGTTTCCTAGAGGTTTTCTAGCCCCTTTTATCCCACRGCACAGTCAGGCCAGGGTGACATGAAAAGGGACAGGAAAATCTCTGATGAGAATGAGAACGGTTGCCCTGTCAGGTATGATTAACACCAACATGGTTAAACACCTTACCAATGAAGACCTGCAGGATGTGCATGAAATTTTAAAAAGCCATTCTCTTTCCAGTCATGCCCTCTTGGTAAATTATAATTTCAGTAAATTAAGCAGAATGCTGATGAAGAATTTAATGTGGTGGAATCTGGCAATTCTGACAGCCCAGCGAAGYCTACAACGACCCTTGAAAAACTCTTGCTTTTGATACCATGACACAGCTGTGCAACACGGCCACGTCCGTCCTACCGTACGCTGCACATCAGAAGCTGATGATTACAATTAAAATCAAATGGTTCTCAAATAATTACAACAAAGGCAGATTTACTCGGCATTATCTTTCTCTCGTGGAAAACCCCCTGCAAGAAAGTTCACCAATCATAATGAAATTACAGGCTGCTTTCTGGTCTCGTGTTAGCTGCAGAGCTTGTGACAAGGTGAGCTGTGAGCACGGCAGCCTACACCGGGTGCCGTGAGCGGCCCGATACAGAACCACATCACTAATAGCGGAGTCAGGGCTCTCAAGCTGTCATGTACAAATCTTGTTATAATGAGAAGAGCATTAGTAATAGAGGCTGAAATTTTCAAGCTGCCTAAGGGATTTAGATGCTCAGTTCCCATTAAATTTAATGGGAGGCATGCCTCAAAATCCCACCCACAATAAATTTTTACCAGCCATTCTTTGTGCAAGGGAAGGAGAAGGGAGAGCAAAATAGAGAGGGATGGAGAGAATGAGGTATAAGAGTGTTTCTTACTGGGACTGAAGGCCAGCTGGGTGTTGTAAAACAGCATCCAGAAGGGGAATAGAATGAAATAGTGCATAGGGGTCTCTTCTAATATTCAGGTAATTTGGGTGTGGACTCCGCTCCAGCCTGCCCTGTGAGGTGGATGGGAACATAATGCCCTCTGCGCTTTGAGACTTCTATTTCTGGACTGCAGAGCTACTTGCAGTCATTAAAGCACACTTTAAAACGAAAATTAGGTAGAGAGACATAGATGGGATAGCAGTGGTCTTCGGAGATATGTAGGAAGAGGATGAAAGGAGGCTGTGTTACACCAGTTCACTTCTCTAATTAGGTCTGGTTGCATTTACTTCTTCAACCAGATTTATCTGTATTTAAATCAGGTGCATTTTTAAAGTGTCAAAAATACTAAAGATGAAGATGTTTCCTTGGTAACCATGGATCCCATCACTTTGCTTCCAGGAAGCCACCAGTTCCTAGGCTCAGCTCCAGCCTACCTAAGTTCAGGCCCCAAACTGAGTGAGAGTCACTCTGCGTTTCCTCCATAGATTAGAAAAAGAGAGATGTGGAGAGTGACGTACCAATGGTTCAGCTCTTGCTCCTAGGGAGGAGTGGGGTTCACCTCATTTAACTTGATCCACTCGTACATACAGCTCTTAGATCTCTGCCTAAAATTCCTCCACAGACTGGCAGGTAATTCCATTAGGAAATTCCTTCACCTAAAGTTATGTGTTTAAGGTAGGTGCCCTGATAGGAGCCTACAGTTACATGGTCCTGGCTCAAATGAATGCTGACAGTTAGCTAGGATGCCCAAACAGTCAGTTAAGAGTGAATCCCATTGGGTTTCAGTTGCACATGCTTTTGATCATTGTGTTTACATTTGCTTTTAAAGAGGGTTTCCCTTATGCCCATACTGATCTTCTCTTTTGACTGTAAGTCATCTAGCAGAACCCTAGGTTAACAGCAGAAAACACAGCTCAGATGTCAATACCTCCAAATTTCAAGCCGTGACTTKTATTTCCCTTTTTTCCCAAAGAAGAGTCTGTTTTCAAGATGGTTAAGGTTTCTTTCTTTTCTTTTTTTCTTTGTTGGCTATTTCCATGGCTCGATTTTCCATCTGGAAATAAATAAGGATAAAACATTCTCTCCACCCTGTGTTTGCCCTGCCTGTTCAGCGTGAGTGATGTGGAGGCGGGTAGGAGGGATTCCAGGCAGCCTGCTGCAAYGTGGCATCTGGAGACGCAAACTTGGAGGGGTTCCCAGGAAGGGAATATAACGTTTGGCAAGGAACGAAGGAGCTTAGATGAGAGAGGGCTGTGAGGTTCCCCCCTCTTCTATCCCTGTCCTGTTGCTTATTTCTGAATATTTGTTTTATTCCCCAGCCATATTAGAAGTGTAAATTACACAGATGAGCTAATGAGATCATCTGTGTCTGTGCCATTTGGGGAAGAGGGAAACACGGAGATGCTTTCTCCTTTCTATCCTTTCTAATCATTTACCTTTATTTTGAGACTAAAGATGCTCAGATTTGGCACACTTGGCTCTGCAAGCCTGGGACAGATCCTATGGCATTTCTTCTGTGACTAGACACATCTTTCTCCTTTGCATTTATGTGGCCTGTCATTCACCCCAATCATCTCTGTTGTCTTACGCCATATGTATGGGGTAAAGTTCTGGTCCATGGAAGTTTTGGGTTTTATAAAAACAGGACCTGGATTTTGCCCATGCAGAGCTTTAGGTTCAATACATATAATGACTCACTATAAGGAAGAAGGAGTTGATAGTAGTCTCCTTGTTCTTTTTGTCCGTAAATTCTGTTGAGCAATGACTGTAGGCAGTACTGGGTGAATGTTCAGCTGGCATAAATGTAGGCACCTTCACTGCATCACTACTGATTTATTGGGATGTGACCCTATGTTTGCAATTAAGATTATGTCCATAGAACAGATGGGTCAGAGTGATGCATTTGCCTTTATGAGGCACTGAATCAGATTCACCGCAATAGATCATTCATATCACAAATCGGTGCCATGCTGTTTTAAATAGCAGTGGTGGAAGGAGGAATTTCTTGCAGCAGTTGACAACTTTCAGACTTCAGTATGTGAAGTTGCTTCTCTTGCTAAATGTTTATTTGTGTGGAAGGGAAGCAAGTCTGTAAGACATTTTTAGTTTCTGTGCTGAAATTACAATTCTGTTTTTAAACAGTTTGAAAGATGCTCAGTTAGTAAAAAGCCTTTTAGTGGGAGGGTAAAGACAGTTCTTTATTCAGAAACAGTTTGTAGATTTTGGTTGTGAATCCCTGCATAGAGACACTGCCATTGTTTTTATCAACGCTCTTGGTAGTTGCCTCAAATGTAAATTCTTGGAAATACAAACTCCAGTTGGGAAACACTTAGCGAGTTTCTCAGCTGAGACAGTAACGTTATTACTTGAGTGCTCTGATGCTTGAGATGTGGAGTAAGAGGTAATACATGGGACATTTCCACAGGATCATCAGGATATGCCACGTTCCCTATTACATGCTGCTTTTAAAAGAGCTTTCCTGGTCACTGGAAGATGCTGCTTCTGCTTAGGCCAGAATTGGCGACRCTGGTGTCTTTTGCTCCTTGAATTTCATTATCATCACCCCTTTAGGAGTAGACTAAATGGTTGTTGGTTCATTCAACTCAGTTGTCAGTAGACATGAGGAGACATGAAAGGAAGAACTTAAAAAGAGAGATCTGCAAGATCAAGGGAAAATTATAAAAAGATAAAATGTCTTCTGTAGCACAGATCTTTCTTCTCAACTTTGCTCCCTAACAAGCTACCCTACCTTCCTTCCTTTCTTAACTTACAGGTAAGCTTAAAAATAAAGTGAAATTTTGTTACTCTGCATTGTAAGGGGTCTGTTCCCTCCCTCCTGGGAGGGGAGGAAGGGAATATGCCATACCAAACTGGAATGCCCAGTCCTGCCCCATCTCTTCTTCCAAGCTTTATTTTCTCATTTCTTGCACTGGGACACCACATGGGAGAGAGGGAAGAGGCAGAAGGAGGAGTTATATCTTTTCATTTTTCTCCTTAAACTCCTTTGACAAACACTTTTATGGTACACCTTAATATCTGGCTTCAGGCTGCTTTTCTGTTAGGACACCTTCTGCATGATAACAGAGATAGCAAAACTGGGGAATGCAGTGCTTAAGTGAGCAGCCCTGCTCAGGGTCGGTTCATATGGTGGGACCAGGCTACTGATAATTTGGACAATGTCAACATTTTTTAAAAATTTTGAGTAGGAGAGCAGCAAATCCCCCATCCCTTCCAAACAGAAGGATCACATCTTGTCACTGCGACTTCTAAGCCCTGGGCAAGGAAATTTTAAGGCAGAAGTAATGTTGGAAAGGGGTGGCTGTGCTCCATGATCAAGCCCTAAGTGGAAAAGCCCTGCTCCTTTCATTGTCTGAGTGGTCTCTCCCACCAAACAAGCTGTCACTCTGTTTCCTATTTCTTACTCTGGGGAACTTCAGACATGGCACAGAGGATAGTAAGAGCTCAAAATAAGAGTTCCCCTCCTTAATCCGAAGCACGGTGGGATGACTTCTTTTTGCATATGAGTCATCTGAATTCAGAATGCTTAACCTGTGGCAGAAATAATTCAGATTTGAACACATTAATCGCACCAGGTCAAGGTAACAGTTGTTTTTTGCATGGATCGTTTCAGAATATTTTCTGCGGGTGTTTGTAGCAAGCAAATCATAGGATGCAGTTGTTGCTATAGCAATAAGCCTCCTTTAGTGAATGAGGTAGGGTAGCCCCCCTCAGACAGACCAGCATTCTCCCACCAATTATCACTGCAATGTAGGTACCTGACACGGTTTTCTTACCAGGGATGTGATAGGTATCGATAAACCCTGAATTCTAGGAGCAAATGATTCCCATGGGATTTACATATTTCTGAAAATCCTTCTTTGTTTGAGGTTTGAGTCACCAGTGAATCTGAAATTTGCTGACTATAATTGCATTGATTATACTAACGAGTGATTTTTTTCAGTTGTGTATGATCTGAGTATGGGATCTGTAATTTAGGTGTGTGTGASATGTTGTATTTTAATTTGGAAGCTCAGAGAAACACAGTGGCTTGGACAGCCTCTGTGATAGCTCTGCGAACAGTCTGGACCAACCAGGACAGTCAAAATAACACAGCTAAACCCAGCCTTAGTTCTCATGGAACAGATTCAGTAAAATATCCTTAAAATATTTCATCTAGAAGGGAATAATTAAAGCACAAGAAAGGCTATGATAATAACTTTTTCTTGGTGTCAGGTTTGCTTGTTGGTTCAAATAGCGAGTGTGGCATGCAGTCTTCAGGGAATGAGTATTTTGTTTTTAAATAGTCTGTGGGCTGATCTCAGCAGGTGGGCCAGGCAGGACTGCGTGCATACACACCGTGTGAGGTGTCTAATCCTTGTTCCTCCTGCTTTGTGAGAAAATGGATCCGGTCCAAATCCCTTTGAAGTCAGTGCAAAGATGGCCTGGGATCCTTTGGAAGGATCTCTTGGATTGGGTCCTGTGAATGGGATTTAAGGCTTGACCATTCAGCTCTGCATCCAGACTTGCTCCCTGAGTCACTGGAGTGATTCTGAACTTATGCTGATATGAACAGAAGGAGAATTAGTCCCTTCTTCCCAACATTAGCACGTAATGAGGAATTACCAGCTCAGTTCCTTTTACTGCTGTTACTGTTTGCTCTCATCTCTTCTCTCCCTCATGTTCTTCACATAGCCACAACAGATATGAAAAACAGATCCTTTCAGATGGCTGCTGTAGGTACCATCTAGTTTATGGTGGTGATGGGCTAGTGGCTGTTGGAGAAACAGAAAGAAAGAGAAAAGCAGTTGTCAAATTGCTGCTTTTTGTGGGCTGCTTGCACTTGTCTATAAGTATTTATTATCCTAGATGGCAATCTAACTGATTCTCCTTGATGTACTCCAGCACTAATAAAGGAATTTTGCAGTATTATTACAGCAATTTTAAATCAATTCACTCAGTGAACGCTGTTGCGCTCCAGAAGTCGATTATAGATATCACTTAAAAAAACCCCAGATAATGCAAATCCGGACATGTGTTTTCATCAGTATGCAGATAGCAAAATAAAATTACAGTAAGGGAAACGCACATTAAAAAACTGGAGGTGTTGTGAAGGGAGGGGACTAACATGAAAGGTGATGTTTCTGCTGCGAGGTTTTCTTCAGGCTTCGGAGCATTACTGACACTCTGCCACCTGCTTTGTTTTCCCGTCCAGCTCCCAAGTGGCCTTCAGGCAGAAACATCACATCTTATCATGACTTTGCTTTCTAGAACAGGTCTTGCTAAGGATCATCATGAAAGCATCCAAGAGCCACGTCTGGACCTCAGGTGAATTAAAAGATACTGGCTGAGGTTAATGATGGGTTCATCCTTCGAGGCCAACAAAAAGCCAAAAGCTGATAAATACAAAGCACATTCCACCACGTGAGGTAGATGTCTACTTCTTTAATATTATGTTTCATTCCCTAGGCACTGAAGGTCCACATAATTTTCGGTTCCTTCTGTCACMATGTCCTTCACAAAAGTGATTTTTCCTTGTTGTTAAATCTCCTGGGAGTATTAAAAGGATTTATATTATTGTGGCTGGAAACAGTGSCTGGTTTTTAATTCTTAAATTCCCTTTTCCTCTCTTTTACAGAGAAAAGCTTTGAAGGATTTCTGCGAGTCAACTTGGTTTAATGCAGGGGGGTCCCTAGAAATGAGAAATGGAGATAATTTGTAATTGTTCATGAGTCTAAAAATTGAGTCCTGATCATTCGATAAAAACGTTACCTAAAACAGGGTATATAGCAAGCAAGTGCTGACAAGAGATCTGTGCAAAATAAGCATAGTAGTGCCTTTTTTTTTTTTTTTTTCTGCTTAGAAAGACTTTTCTTTCTGGCAAAATCCTACTTTATTTATAAAAATGTGGTTCTGATGCCTATTAATTGTCACACCTCTGAGCAGGGGGAGTTTGGAGTTTCAAGGCAGGTAATACCATGCCAACACTATGACAAACAGCCAAGCAACTGTGCTCTATCTTTGGTGAAAGATAAGCTGGAATAAGGAATGTGATTAACAGTTGTGTTCAAGATTCATCTACTAAACCTGGAGAGCAGGTCAATGTGTTGTCTTGAGACAATAGTTAAGGTAAAGTTGCAAGTTCAAGCAGGTTTGACCTCGGCATTCTTGCCGTGCAGCCAGTGAACCTCTTTTGATTATTCCCTGTGAAGGTTTATAGGATAATGAAACAAATACAGAGGGGAAGAGAGAACATAAAAGATAATTGCTTTTTTCCTCCAGCCACCCCCTGCCAGAAGCTGTGCTATCACACAGGGTATGTCCTGGTCCCTGTTGGTCTCTGCGCACTGAACCAGGATAGATGAGATGTAGCATGAAGAGTGTAGCAGCAGCAGCAGATGAAAGGGTGTTCCTGGGCTTTTTGGCCCCGATCAAGTAGGATGTCCCTGCTTCTCAATCCAGAACATGTGTGCTCGTGGCACCTGACTTTTAAATATCAGTTSCGATTTTTTTTGCATTCAAAAAATGTACATGTGTAGGCATGGAAGGGCGAGGAAGTGAAGCTGAGAAGCAAGTCTTCCGTAGTCACCGCTCAGCTCAGATCCATCAGGCTCAGCGCAGAGGCTCTGGCACAGCCCAGAGCCACTCAGGCGGCAGCGCCAGCTCGCAGTGAGGGCGGTGAGGAGGCACACCACAGGGAAAAGGAGTAACTTAGTGTGAAAAGTCATGACATCAATCATAATTGCAGTAGTAAAACATTTTAGACCACTTCCAGGGAACCTTCTTCTACTCTCCTTCCACTTCTAAGCCCCCTGTACGTACTGAACTGATAAAAATTTTCCAGTAGCCTTCTGTTGCCTGCGATGAGGTAAAATTGTTCAGCCAGCCTTGGGGCAGAGTAAGAAGAGCTGCTGTCACATTGCACCCGCTGCAAATTGTCTCCATTATTTATCACTGATGGAGACGTGTACAATGGAAAGGAGGAGAGAATTATTGTATATAAATGTTGCAATATACACGGTTCCCACTTAGAATTGATTTTTCCCTTGTGAGATATGCTGTCTCATTGAAAGAGGGAGAAAGGTATAATTTTAAACCTGACTCCTGTAAGAGGAATTAAACAGAAAAAAAGAGCTAAAAAAGTGGAGGCATTATCTCAGGAGTGCTATTAATAATTTTCTTAGGAAAATGTAGTCTTGCTGTGCACCTTACTGACCTCGTGATACAAGCCTTCCTGTATCTTCCCACAGTAATATTTAATACTGAGTCCCTCCAACTCTTTTCCTCTGCCTTCAACACCAGTTTGGTTTGCTTGTAGCAGGTGGCATATTGGAAAGAAGTGGAGGTTACCTCTGACAGAATTGTCAAATTAAATTTATCCTGATCCCTGTACCTTCTCCAGGAGACCCATTTTATAGTAAAGTACACACAGCTCATAAGCATTGGTTTTCAAAAACACTTTGACAGCAAATAATAAATATAAAATAATACACAATACAATATGCAATTGACTTATATGCCTCCCAGTCAATGCAAGCATTATCCAGCATACATAATTACATTGCAGACAGCACATCCTTTACCTGGGAATGACATACTTTGATAAAAAATAAATAATAATAATAACCCCCCCCTAAGTAGGCACCACTGGGTGCCTTGTCTAAATCTGGCTCTGAAGAATGAATGTGAAATTAGCATTCGATTAGAAGTGAAGGAAATGCAGGATGTGAATGTAAAGCAAAGGACTATATCAATGTCTAAATATGAATGTGACATTTGTATGGCTGCATAAATAGTCTCCTTGTGCAGCATCGCTCAGATGGAAGATCTGCAACAGGAACAGCAGAATGTGGTTCTCCACAGGGTAGGAGCAGTCTGGATTTAAGGTGGTTTTCTCAAGTGGAAGACCTGTCCTTTGCTTCTGTTGCCATCCTCTTCTTCCCCTGGGATTACCAGGGACCTGGGAACGCTGCCGTTTTTTCTCCCTGTCCTATTTATCTACTGTCACTGTACAAGATCCATAACAAGTGGTTTTCTCTGAATTTTTCCCCTTCCATTTTTTCTCTCAGGTTTCCCATGGAGTTCATACTGGAGCTTACTATATCTTCTAAATGGTTTTGCAATATTTGTCTTTGTATCTTGCTCTTCCTCCCCAGAACGCAGAGCGATGAAGGTGGAGTGCCRGTCACCCCTCACCCACAGGCAGACATCAGCAAAAGAGTATTTGGCCAGGCCACGCAGGCAGTTCATGCCATTTAGGATCTGAAGGCAGCTYTCAACCCTTGTCAGCATTAGATGTACTGCAGCTTTGACCCTGTCACCAGATAGCTTCTCACCTCTCCCAGGGGCTGCCGGTGTGTTCAGGAGYACCCTGCACCCACGCAGCCCCTCTCCCATGTACTGGGCTACGATGGCCAYTGGTAGCATCTGTCTTCTTTTTTAAAACTTCATACTCTGAGTATTTCTCTGAAAACAAAAAGACGTGTCCGCTTTCCTGTTTGGACCGTGAGAATTAAAGCAGGTGGGACTGACATCTTTCTTCCTCTGACCTGTCTCCATTCAAGACTGAGTATATTTTTGAGCTGATGTGCTTATTGCCAATTGCATTTAAACAAGCAGGCAAGGTATGCAGCTYGTCAGGGTAGATGGCATTAAAGCTAAATTCACAGGGTTTGCTTCAGGTGTGTCTGATGCCACCCTCAAATCAGATCAATTTGGGATCTAAGAAAAATGCTCACTTTAGAAAAATGAGATTGTCCTTTGCCATCTTCCAAAGCTATCAGGAAAATTTTGCATTTGTTACAGCCAACTTTGCCATCTACTTGACCTTAAATCCAAGCACTTATGTGCTGCTTCCCAAAATAAGCATCAGTTAGGTTTGGGAGAATGCCTTAAGGGTCTGCAAGCCAAATTGTACCAGTCAGAAAGATGCTGTTTTTAAAATCAGCTTTACGGGTGAATCTTCCCATCGCTGTTAACGTTTAACATATCCCCCTAAGCCTGGATGCTCTTTGAAGCAAGTTACCAGCTTAATTGGGACTCTTAATAAAATTTAATGCTATTTTTTTAATGAAGAAAAATGAAAAGTTGCCCAGAGGGGAATCTTGAGCACAAGGTATTTAAAGAAATTATTCTTTGAGAATGTTGATCTCTTATCTCATTCTTCACAAATCATTTAATGAAATAACATTAGCATTTCACTTCTAGTTATATTCGCTTCTCCCCCCTGCACACATTTCTTATTTTTGTTTTTTCTCCTTTTCAAGGAAAAAATAAAGCACAACAAGGCTCTTGAACAACAACCTCGTGCTACTGAGCGACAATTAATATTGTCTCATTCTTGCAAATGGGGGGCATAGTTTTTTTCCAGACAATTAGGTAGATAGCTTTCTCTTTCATTTACTAATGCTGATCTAAAGTTTAACAGGCTTGGCTTTGCCAGTTGCATAATTACTGCAAACTTGGGCATCTGCAGCCGGGTTCCAGATTCAAAGCACCCCTAATGCTGTTCCCCGTAGGCAATAACCTAAAACTGGAGATGGCTTTCTGCTCCAATGTAGATATTGAGTGCTCTCCCTTTAGATCAAAGAATTATTTTGGGTCCTGCTGTCAGTGCCTATGTTTGTCATTGAAAGACTCGGCATCARCACCTGATTCTGTGAATGGGAAGAAGAGGCATTAGTTTTTCCCTGCAATTTCCTTAAAAGCCCCAGCTCTCCATAACAACCTGTTAGGGAGTGACTGTTGTATTTTGAACTAGAGAAGGGGAACTGTCCCCTTTGTGGTGTCCTTTCCTTGATGAATCATTGTCTCRTTTCCCTCTTTGCCACTTCATCTGTTGTTATCTCGGGTCTGGTTTCTTCTTCTTAAATGAAGTAATTGTCCAGTTTTTGTGACACGGTGTTGCATGGCAATGAGTGGTGTCAGCAAATCAGTGCGTTTTACTGCAGGTAGGATCGGGAGGAAGAAGAGAGATGGGCTATAGGAGTAATGGGGCGAAAGATAAATCCAGCCCACTAGCTTTACTATTCCAGGCAATAATTTCTCTATTCTGGACCTGTATGTAAATAATTGTCTTATTCTTTTGACCAATTCATAGTCGTTATTCAATTTTCAGTACATTAAACTCTTCTTCACATATCTGTTAGTGCTTTATCTCTGTTCTGTTTCCCCCTCTTTTCAGGRAAAAAAGCCAACGATATGTAATTTCCGTAGAACCTGGCTCAGCCACGTTTTTCTCTATGACTTTTCGCCCTAATTTCAAGGCTTTATTATTTTCTGTAACACTGTAATATGATCTTCATGGTTCTTGTAAGATTTAGGAGAGAGTGGATTATATGAGAATTTCCTGAGCAATCTCCAGAGTTTTGTCTTACATTCAAATCACCATACACATCCATAGGAAATAGAAAGGAAAGAAASAGGTCATGGTGTTCCTTCCCCCAGCATACTAGTTTAACTCTTCCAAAATCAGTGGGAATAGTTATCCTACAGCACAGAGGGAAATTAATACATCTCCTGGGACCTGACTGCTGATGCTGAGACTCCTCATCTGCCTATGGTCAGATTTTAAGGTCAGGTTGCAGGACTAGGATGTAGCTTTGCATTAATAYAATGTTTTTTGACCTTTCCAAAAAAGGAGACCCATTTTTAAAATATGGTGGTTTTATACACACACACACAAATATATTATAAAAAATAAAAATAAAAARTAAATATTAAAAAAAAMCCCCATGTATCACTGCACCCCAGGAAACAAAGCAACAGGTTCAAGCAGAGAGGGATATTCTGGTCTTCATTCAGATCTAAAGTTCTTTAGGATCCTTCTGTCATTTGYGAGCTATCTGTAACTGTCATGCATTCAACAGGTAACTCAATAAGCATCAAGCCAACCCTCTTCCAGTCTGCCAAATCTTTTCTCCCCACCAGGCCGATCCCCAAAGACACCCCACACATCCATCCCAGCCCTGCCTGGATACTTGCTTCRGGAAGGACTCTCCAGCTAAGTAAGAAGCCAGTCAATTAACTAAGTGGCAAAACAAGCACAACTCATGAAAACCACTCTTTTGSTTCCTAATGAGGACTCATAATAACTATGCTGGATTTTTTCCTTTTATATTTATCAAGGTATGATTTAATTGTCATGAACATCCAGAAGACAAAAAAAGTCCCCTAAACTCAAACTGGCAGAAAATTCTGGGGGTTTTAGGTACTCTGTAGTAATGATTCATGCATTTGCAGCTGGGATAATAATAGTCTAATACCTTGATCATATTGCATTTTACATAATTTTACATAATTGTTCATAAGGGCTACAATTATTGCAACTGTGAAGTGTAAAACTACAGGAAGAGAATGAAAAAGCCAACTCAAACTAATATGTTTAGCCTGATTTTCTTGTACTAATTACCACTGGGAAAACACATATTTTAACCTAGCAATGTTTGAATGTTTTTGTACCGCAGTGCTGCCACAAATGAAACAGTATAAAAAATACAGCGATTGTCATCCCAAGTGCCAAATTACTGAGCACTGTTAAGTGTGTTCACAGGGCCATGGAGGTACTCTGGCTTTCTGAAATATTTCTAACRAAGAGAGTGTGGTTGCTAGTGGTTTAAAGTACAGATCGTGCTCACCTGTTTGGTTATTAAACGTATTCATGTTTCTGCTCTGTGCCATACTAAACAGCATTCTGGCTGTCAGTGTCATGAGGAATATGCTGGGTTTGTGTTATTTTTACATTTTCTTGTTGCTCTAATTGTTCCCCAGTGTTTCTGAGGAAAAGCAACGTTCAGYTGCAGGAAAGAAGGCAAAACCCACTCACTTGAAACACAAAAGCAGGCCTGAGGAAGGAGAACCTGGGACAGCCGTTCACTTTGGTAGATGCACAYTTCCATGCAAAAAATCATCCCCGCGGCTGGGCTTTCCCGTGCGGTGGTTTGCATGCCCACGCGCACAGGGACTGCCGCCGGCCACGTGCTGCTGTGCGTCCTGGCCCCTTTTCTGCAGGTGGGAGGTTGCAGTCCCTGGGTGGGAGGGAGTTACGACGGTGTCCCTGGAGTTACGACGGTGCCCAGCTCACTACTTGCACCACCACCGAACCTCTCTCTCAAAATAGCCTGGCYGAGAAATCCTGCAGAAATAAAAAACACCATGAATGCAAATGGTCTGTGTGCTGAGAGGGTGGCAGGAGGCTGAGGGCACGGAGAGATGGGCTCGAGTGATGGGGCTAGCAAAGATCTGTCCCCTCGGCTACTGCCCAGCAGCCAGAGCCACACGGCCGCTTCCGCGCAAAGTTCAGTGCTTCGGCTGAAGCTGTGGCTGACGATGGGCTCACATTAATATGCCAAGCTCTACACTGAGGCCATTGAAATGCAGGCACATGTTTGCCTTTAATTGTTCTGGGGAGAGCGGACTGCTGGGAGCTCTAACTTTTTAAATTGCCTCCACTAGATTCCTCAGAGCTTGACCGCCAGAGCTGTCATCGCCATTTAAAGTTGTGAAAAGCCCAGCCTTCTAGACTGAGGTGGAAACAGGTCTTGGGCATGGCCTTCACCCCATGTGAGGAATGAATTTTGCTCAGAAAGCTGCAATACCAWGAAATGTGTTAAGGGCACACAAACTGAGCTTCAAAACGGTTTCCATTTAGAAGGAACAATGTAAGGCAGGAGCAAAAAGGCAGGCTTCTGGTGCACAGAAAACCACTCGTTTGCCTTCTTAGTAGCTTATTGGAAGAGTCTTTAGGTGTGATCAGTCTCTTCTGGTTCAAAAAGACCCTCTGGCTTGTTGCTGCGTGGAACAGGACACAGATTTCTGTACCCCACCTAAATTTGTTTCTGAGGTATCAGGAAAACATTGCCTTCTCTGCATCATTTTCTCGGTGAGTTCACGAGCGGGAGGAGATTAGATGCTGCGGGCGCTGTCTTGCTGTCTTCATTGGGAAAGATTTTCACAAGGATTTACTCTGGCCTGTCATTACATTTCTGTTCTCCATTGGCTCCTGCAGTAATAGGAGTGGAGAAGATTAATAAACCACGAGTGCCAGAACAGAAAGGCCACCATGGTAATTGAGTCTGCATGGGGGTTTGAGCGAGGAGCTCATTTTCAGAACAATATCTTGACTTTGAAATCCTTCAGGATGGATTAAAACAAAATTTGCTCAGTCCCATATCTTCAGGAGTCTGAATGACCATCAAAGCAAAGGCTTCATGGTGGCACTTCTSCAAATCAGCTGTCTTATCTTGAAGTTAACCGTTTTCCTCTTTTCCGATTTTCCCATCCCTCAAAGGCAAACAGTAAYGCGCTGCCAGCGCAGCACTTGGACTTCTCAGGACCTGCTGTTCTGGCAGATCAGAAATAGATTTCTGTGCCCCTCTTATGTCAGTCTTCGATCTCTGGAGACTGACCTGCACCAGTTTAAATTAACTTGTTCAGACAGTGTGTAAAAATGAAAATAGCTCGTGTGTAATGGTCAGTGCGCTCGGTGCCGCCTCCTGCAGCGCTCGGTGGTCCCAGAGCCAGGCTGGATCTGCAGACTGCTCTTGCTAGTGAGGGCTCAGGTCTGCAGGTCTCCTCGTGGTGGGCTGGGATGGGTGTAGGAGGGTGAGGCTCAGAGGGGATCTGGAGCTTCCCGCGGAAGATGTCAGTGGAGGGATCTGCATTCAGCCTCCCTCTGTGTTTTCCTCTGCGAGTTATTCTTCACCTCTCCCATCCACATGATGATTGCTGACACACGGTGTTTTCCGTTCGACTGACAGCGGYAGTTGTCTGTACCAAAGTCCTTCATGCTCTGTCAGATGGTAGTTAAGGAAGAAGTGAAACTCCACCATCCCTGTCTAATGTGGGACACTCTTTGTGTGTCCCCTGTGCATATGCTGACTCTGAGCAGGGTCACGAAACACGAGATACTCCTGAGCACGTTGGCACTTCTCTGTGGCACAAAGAGTTGGCAAACAGCGATACTAGGTCAGGTCTCGAAGACAACATAACTGCATTCACTGCRTGTCACCAAGGCATTCAGTTCACCCCTCTGTGGGATCAGCGCTTGCTTTATTCRGTGCGACGGTTGCTCTGAGCTGTCAGAATGACAGGAAGCAACCAGAGTGAGGAAAGCATCTGGCTCCCAATTTAAAAAATGCTACATTTAATTTAATTTATTAATTTGATCCTGTGGTCTGCAGCACTGGTTGGCTGTTCCCATGTCCTGAGATTTCACCCTGCATGTGAGAACGTCCTGCCCAGGAGTGAGCACCCACCTTTCCCCACCTCGTGTGCTCAGCCTCTTGCCTACCCTGCAGGACTATATATAGGGCAGATTAGCACAAACTACTTGATGGGGCTGCAAATTTCCCTATTAGCAGTGTGTGTAGCTGACAATACTGTGTTGTACTCCTTAGTTACACGTGAAGTTCTTCTGAAGCAAAAAGACAAAGGCAATATTCTTTGTCGTCATTCTCGGTTATTTCAAAATTGCTACCCACAGCAGAGCATCATCAGTCATTAGAGTCACATATAGGAGCATTATATTCACTTTGCGGTCTCCCAGCTCTATCGCCAAGGACATCACAGTCACAATGAGACATAATCAGTGTGCTGTTGCCAATTTCGAGACATTGTAATTTAGCAAAAATTTCCTGTGTTCAGAGTCCTCTGAAGTTGGAGGAGCCGCTCTGAATTTCTCTGCATTCCTTTTATCGAGTTCGGTGTGCATGGCATGGAGGGAGAAATAAGGCGTGAGGACCCTCTTTAGCATGCCACCGTTACGCCTATGAATTGCAGGGCACGTGTGCTGCATAATATCAGGCGTGACCGATACAACAAGGGACAGCAGGAGAGAGCTGAGGAAAAGCCTCAAGCTTGAGTGACCTTGCTGTTGTGAAATTTTAACTTATTCTTCTCCCTGTTGCAACTATGATAAAAAGATACTACACAAAAATACTCTTTTTCATAGACGTTTTGGGAAGAAGCTTCAAATGACAAAATGTGAGACAGCTGATGTGGTCCCTCAGGTTTTTGCAGACAGCATTTAGTTGGTCTGATCTTTATTCCTGTCTGGTGACAGCTTGATGGGTGACATCAGGCAAATCACACCCCTCTATGCCTCACTTTTCCCATGCACTATTGTATTTACCCAGTGCTTGGTGAGCTAAGGATGTTTTTAAATCCTCTGTTAAGAGCTGAGTAGCATTTGACCACTAACCACATGCTGGAATTTCATTATCTTAGGGCAACATTTAATAACGTGCAACCATTTAAAAGCTATTTTTTACTCTGAAAAAAATCTGCTGACACTGGGGTTCAAGAAATTCTCTATCCTGTCTAAAAGAAAATAAAAAATGTGAATTTTCACAATCTGGAAGTGGGGCTGTTCCCAGAATCTTCCCTTTCCGCTCAGGAGAGAGAAGATTGCCCACTTCAACAAAAACATTGCTTCCAATGGTCCCCTTCCAGCCCGGCCAGGTTGGGTCATTATAATTTTTGATTACCAGTACTTTGACTTTATTTACCCTCTGTGAAATGCTTATGAGCATTTGGCTATGCATTTAATGTATGCAACTTACTTTGGGGTCCTTTGCATACTTGAGCATGAAGGGATATAAACATAAATGCAGACAGATTTATTGCAGTCTAATTTAATAAAGATGTCAACAAATAAATGCACATTTGACAGGGGAATAAATATCAAATAGGAGCAAAGCAGACAGTGGAGTAGGTTGTAAGAAATTAACATGAAACGTTTTGGTTTGACAGCGACTATAAAACAAAATTGTACTTTGGAGACTTGGGGAGTGATTTAGCAGAGGTGTGCTTCCAGGGCACGCAGAGCCAGCTTGCACGAGCCGGGCGCGGGGAGATGGGTTCAGGATGAGACCACACCGCTACAGAGGGGAATGGTTTGTGATCTGTCGCTTCCATTTGTAAACTGACATTTAATGTAAGGGGAGCGAGGTGCTGCCTTGATTGGTTTTCCCATGCAGGGCTGAGGGTTGTGCCGGCATGTTGCTTAGCAGCAGCATGCCAGCCCCGGTCCAGGGCCAGCCGGCTTGCTTCTTCTGCCTGGCACTTGGACTTGTTTGGCCTCCGTGACTCCAGCTTCATGTATTTATGCTTCAAGGGAGAGACAGGGAAAAGATGTAATCTGTGTTTTGCACCTAGACCGGCTGGGTGTTAGCTTACGGAGTGATTTGCCCAGGGTGAAATAGGAAGAAGCAGCTGAATCGATTCTCTTGGTACCCCACATRCTCACATCACTTGCATTTTAAATGCTTCACCCTCCACTGCCCGTTCCTTGTGTCTGCTTGTGCTCCCCCCAACGCCAGCTGCCTCTCGGGACCCTCGCTGGGACGCGCAGCGGACGTCCCGCTCCTCTCGGGCCCCGCAGCCAAGTGATTTCACCAGCTACAGAGCTTTAAGTTAAGCTTTATCYGGAGGGAGTCTGAAGTGTTTCAGCTGTGGGGCCCATTTCCATGTCAGACAGACTTTAAGAGGGCTGTACTAGGAGCATTGGAGGTCTCCCATGGATATCAGAGAGCAGATCCATAGCACAGCAGCTGACTGTGATGCTGATGGGCTCTTCTAGTGCTCTCCATTGATTTCAGTGAAAGCAAGAGCATTAGGATGCTGTTCCTAAAGAAAGCACACGGCATTTTTTTTTCTGTAGCAGTGAAATAGCTGTTCAGGTGTCTTGCAATATTTGTTTTCATCTTTTTTTTGTGGTATCCCCTCTTTCCTTCATCTTTTGGGCTTCAGTTTCTCACAAGGTCCCCAGGCAATTACTGGGGCTGTGGTTGCCACAAGCATTGTTCTCTCCTCTTTATTGCAGAAATGCACTCAAATCCTGGGATAGATTTTGTTTTAATAGCCCAGTCGATATATGGTGCTTATTCCACCTCAAGCATTACAAAGAGGTTTTTAAAACATACTTGTTCATCTTAATACCCCTGCTAAGTTTCTGAAATGCTCAATATATCCTATGTGTTTCTTAACATTTCAGCACAAATCCAATATCACACTTTCACTGTAGGCATAGARTTATCACTCACTATATCGGGGACCATATCTCGATGTGTGTACACAGAAATTCAAGGCAGCCAGTTTGCGCGGCAGTAAAAGTGCTGTGGCTAACGGGAAGGAGTGTGTGGGAACAGAGTTTGTCTCACCATAAGTGGAATAAAAGCTTAAAGATTTCCATACCACAAGTTGGGGGGAGTAGGGGGTGTGGAGTGGAAACTTTTGGTCTTAAAGTTCTGAAGAATTGATGTGTGAAATTGCAAATCTGGTAGTAAGAGCTTTTAATAAATCTATCAACTCAAGGGTGGCACTGTGTGACTGAAGAATAGCAAACACAGTATCTGTATTTAAGAAAGGGAGAGAAATAGGGAGACCAATGTGGACAGGCTTTTATTCTGACATCAGCTCTACAGAATCAAAATTTTTGTCCAAAATTTTTATGCCCACTGCTGTGATGAGTTGTGAAAAGGACATAGGCTATGTCAGGAAAAGTGTTGGCTGTATAGATGAGGAGCTGTTAACATCCATCCAAGACACAGCCATTTGTGGAATATCTATGCTCAAAAAATGTGAATTAAAACAGGGATGCATGCAGATGAGGGTATTACAGAGATCAGGAGAATGGAGAGCCTAATTTACAAGAGAAGACTAAAGGAGCATGGCTTGTTGATCACAGCAAAATGAAGGCTTAGCAGGGTTATCATTACTGTTTTTACAAACATCAGGGAGGAAAAAAGACTGTTTGCACTGGAGAACAGTGTTACTGTAAGAACGAAGGGACATGAATAAACTCACACTGGAAATCAAAAGAAGTTTTCTAGCCATTAGGACAGGGAGGCTGGAACAGCTTTTTGGTAGGAATGGCAACTAACAAAACCCCAACTACTTTTAAGGCACAGCTCAGTAAGTTTATGGAGAAATAATATGATGCAACGCATGTGATAGCAGGGACTGCACTTGGTCACCCCAGGGATGACTTCCAGAATGTGTGAAGATGCAGGAACTCCATTTCAAAGTCCTCATTAAACTTTCTGTGTATTTCTTTTTCCTTATCTTCCTTTWAAAAAGGATTATCCTGTAATAAACAGGGTGGTGCCATCTGCCACAGTCTCTGGCACAGAAGGGAGGAATTGCTGTTTCATGTTAGTTAGCTGGATTGAGGAGGGTGGGGGAAGGATTTGGGGCTGCTTCCATCTGGCACTGGGGCTGATTGAAGGTGAGAGCTGATCTCTTGAAATTCAGTGAAAAATGATGGGTAAGGCAGATATAAGTTGTGAAGCACCTTGAAAATACAGACCAAGCAGCTTAGGTTTGATGTGGCCGCTGAAGCGAGGTGAGAGGAGGGCTATGTAGAAGGGAAGGGCATAGTCTGAAGTGAAGCTAAGAAAATTGTCTTTACAGTGGTGTTCTCAGAGGATACAAGCAGGGCAAAATGGCAGTTTTCTGTGTTAGAGAAAAGAAAATTAGAGTTGATCTGTGGTATAAGAAGATGAGACTGGGTGAGATGTTTAGCTGTGCAGGGAGAAGGATGACCCTGTTTCAGCAGAGGGAACTGGTGTGATGATACATTGATCTAGTGAGAGCATACAGGGCAGATCAAAAATGATGCCTAGGTTCCAAAGCTGGGAGAAACTGAAGTATTTCTTCAAGGCATTGGTCTGCTTCCAGCACTGGCTGTGCTGCTTCTGTTCARATGGAGCAGACTAGCAGAAAAACCTAGCTTTTAAAGTATTTCAAGTAYGGCTGCTGCAGGCTCAGTCCCCTCCTTGTGGGAGAAGAAGGTCCCTGGGAGGCTGGGCTTCCTTCTGGGAACGTGCTACCGGACCCCATCCTCTGGCACTGGGAAGGGAGAACTGGATCCTGAATAACCATGCTGAGACYGGTCTGAAATTAATGAGAAATTGAGAAAAGGTCAAAAGAAAAGGGTAAAATCTGAGTTTATTTGTCTTTTAATTTTGGTCCCTAAGGAGTTACGTTTTCAGGTGGTTCTCTCCAGCCATCAGGGTCAGAGATGTCTTTCAGTGAAAGCTGAGGATCCCGAATAATTGTTCAAAAAGCAGTTCTCAAACAGATGCTTGCAAGCACAAATTAACGGCCGTCACTGATCTGATGGTYGAAAGTACACTTAACATGTTTGCACACTGTATCACGGTGATGCTGGAGTTTTAGGAACCCAACCAGATGTCAAAAAGTTTGCACTTGCACCATGACTGTGGTGACAAATCTGGTAGGTGACTTTAYTGGAAGTCTCATTTTCTCACTGCTGTGCATCTCCCCACATCTGCATCTCCTCTCCCCTCAGCACTCTGTCCAAGTACAGGTTTCCTATGCTAATGCAGTGTCTGCATCGAGTCACTCCCTCTTCTGCTCTTCSTCAGAAGTAAGGACCCAGAGCAGCTTCTGGTGCGTTTCTGAACTGCAAAAATCCTGATTTCATTATTCACAGGTCTCTTGTCTTCCCTGGTCAGGACGATAAGATTTGGCTTTTGTAGAGTAGTTGCTATGAAAATACTTATTGATAGTTACCCATATCCTGTTGTCCTTCTGGTGTTTCTCCTTTATTTTGAGAGGGTTTGCCTGTACTGCTGTTGATCCAAAATTAAGGATATGATAAAGTGGATGATTCAAATGCCACTGAAAGCTTTGTGCAGATAGGCTCAGTCAGGCCTTCATTAGCTTAGCTTAAATCACTTGAGGCTACTTTGATTCTGAGCAAGTTCACAGAGTAGTTTTGGATTTATTTTCCCACATATCTCCATCGAGGCAAGCCCTAAAAAAATCATCAGCATACACAGCATGCCTTTAGGAAATGAGCTCTTCTAGGAATGAAGGATACTTCTAGAGAGCTGAAAGACTATGGGCACGAACTAGGAAATGGGGGTGATGTGAGGGTGGCAGTGGGCAGCCACAGTCTTTCCCCCTCCTTCAGAGAAGCCTCCCCCTGAGCTGGCAGAGGCTCAGACTCAAAAGGAAAAGGTGATGGTAAATTAAAAAATCTAGAATATGGCCTGTGACAAACATCAATTTCACTTTCTAAGCTTCAAACATCTGCTTATGTTACTATTTGACAATCCAGATATTGCTCCTTTTCTCTGTTTCCCCAGGTGTAAAACGGGGTAAAAGATACCGGTCTCCTTTGGAAAGTGTTTTGATACCAGGCGCTAGAGAAGTTCCAAGAGTTCATTATCATCATCCTGTTAATGCTACCGCTGTTATCATTCTGTGGTTTGCTTTACTGGAGTAATGACCCATTAATATTATTTTGTTGACTGTACAGATGATCTTTCAAAGCAGCAGTCAAATGTGCCATTAAGAGCTCCAGACAACTTACTGTCCTAATTTATAAGCAGATGCAACCAGTAATAAATAGGAGATTAAAATGAAGTAATGGTCGAGCAAGTTTTTACATAAAGAGCTATCATCTCAGCTTGCTGTCTCCCCAGCTGTCAGTACCTCTGCATGCACCAAGACATAAGCCTGCARATAAGGAAGCGGCTTCTGTTTCCATTGTTGTGCATCCACCGCTTTTGCAAACGTTAGATCTATGTTTAAAAACATAATCCCCTGAACAGGCCCCCTGTTCATTTGTCCTGGAGACATTGCTGAGGAGTTGGCCAACTGATGTGCAGGTTTTCCATGCGATGCAGCTTTGCTGGAGCTACTGTAACTCCTGAAACTGCTTCCTAGGGACCCCGAGGAACTAGCACAGCTCTTGTCTTCTAGGCTGTTACATGCAAGACCAAGTATGTTTTAAAAGTGATGTCAAAATAGCTAATGCAGATGCTGTGTTTCTGATTTAAGAAACACTGTGATATACTTTACCTCCCAGTAGGGAGAGTTTGATAGTAACCCTCCCTGCCCAGACACTGCTGAATGTTTCATTAGCTGAGAAATGCAAAGTCGGCCTTTCCAGCAGAGACTGCAGAGGTGATGGGGGTCTGTGATGTGGGACATTTATTCTGTCTCAGCACAAAAGCTCAGCCAAAACCCGTCACCCAAAAAAGCCTAACCAAAAAAATCTAACCCAAACAAAGTGGCAATTACTGAAATCTTAAAGAAAGAAAAAAATATACTGTTAGTTTATAGAACACATTGTCATTTTATATTTAGCAGACTAAATATACATTTATACCAATGAAAAGAATAGCACAATTCAAAGTGTCATAATTCCTTGGTTTTTATTTACTTTCTTAARTGAAGAGGCAGAGGCACAGCAATTAATGGTATCTCTTCCCACATCTGAAACAGAAAGGGATACAAAAAATAGATCATCCTGTTATGAGCTCCTCTGAAAAAGGAGGGATTTCAAAAGGTAAATTCCCAATGGAAATTTCTCTTTGATTTTTGTTATGCTAACCATAATGGCCGTCCAGTTTCCAGTCTCAGGAAACTGAAGCCCCACTGTCCCGCCTGGGGTTCGGTGTACCTGGTGCTCTACAGAAAGGACGGGTTTAATTTCAAGTGCCACATAGGCAGAATCATCATTATTTTCTTTCTCTCTTTTTTGATTGTAAACTTCCGAAGTCCAAGAGCGMACGTGCTGCTTTGCCTTCCTTGTTCCCTGCTGACTTCATTCCCCTGATCAAAGCTAAAATAAGTAGGCCTGGTTTGTTTAACAGAGAGGGCCTTACACAGTCACGCCTCTTTGTTTGCTGACATAATTGAGGAGAAGACAGCTTTGGGAATAGTGTTTCTTAATTGCTCTCACAGACGCTGCAAGGCACTCGGTATAGGGTTGGGCTAAATTGGACCTATTGTGGATATTTGAAAAGCCTTGCTAACCGAAGAGCCAAAAAAACCCCAAGCCCTTATGTAACCAGCAAAGTAACCTTCATCTCAGCATCGGCGTTTCTCTGCRTAAAACTTCCTCGCAACCGACTGGGGAAACAGTGCAAGCAGAGGCATTGCTGCCCCATCCCCACGGATCTCCGGCGGGCACGGAGAAAGAAGGGATGGAATYGAACATCTGGGTGTAACTTCTCATCTGTTAAAAAGTTCAGCCTTTTAATAAAGCATATGTATGGCGGTAAAAGCTTCCTTCCTAATGAGTACCGGCGAGCGGAAATCACTGTTTCTCAAAGGAAGGCCAGGCTGTAACCTTCTTGATTTTAAATCAAAGGTTGGCTGTGACTCCTCAATCCTTCGCAGTCCAGAAGAAGTCAGCAGAGCTGCTAATTAGAGCGCTGGTTGCCTTTTTTTTGGTTTGAAACCCTGAAATGAAGGGCAGGTCTGCTCTGTGCAACGCGACAATGAAGAGATCTCAGATTCCTGGCTAAGGCTTTTAGATGAAAACATGTAGAAAGGCTTCCCGGGGACAGATTCCCCTGGCCACGGAGCGGACGAGCCTTCACCAACTGGGGATGACACTGAGCGCAGTATTGTCCTTGTCCTGTGGGACTGCAGGCTAGAGCCTGGGAACTGGACTCCAATTTTAATGATGCTATTAGTGAATTCTCAGATTGAACCTCTCCCTCTTGTAGAAACAGGTTTTAGTTCTGCAAAATGATTCTATTTTCCGGTATTTAATAGGTAGGATTCAAACATAGTATCAATAAGTATTCTTACACTGGAGGGGAGAGGGAGATATTTTATGTGACARTGGAGACAAAAGCCTCATTCTTTTCCTGTTATATTCATTACAGTTTCTTTTGTTTACAAGAGTGACTTACTCCATCAGAGGTATGGCAAATTGTCTCCTAAAGGTAGCAATAAGTTCACTAGACATACACCTAAACCTTGACAATTATTGTCTTTTGCTATATATTTTTTAAAGCCTTGAATAGCATTAATCACACAGCTGAGGAAAAGCATATGACCTTTTCTGTATCAATCTTAGAAAGATCTCATGTATTAAGAAACTGTCTGCCAACAAGAGAACTGCAAATGGCTGAGCAACTCAGCAAGTCCCCGTGGTAAAAATGAGAGTTAGAGAGTCAGGAAATAAGCATCTCTGACAAGCCATGGGAGCCCTGATTCAGCTGGGTACAAGTACACACCTAAGGTTAAATACGTGGTTTCCGTGAGACTGCTCACAGCTTGGTTCTCTGTGCTTGCTTTTGGGCCCCACAAAGATAAAATACTTGCAAGCAAATGCATGAACACATCCTTCTCTCAGCCTTATCTTCTTCTGAAGCTGCTTCAGAGCTTATCTTTCCTAGAAGTACACCACAAATATCCCGGCCASATGGCAGAAGACATTCATAGTGCGAGACTGGTTAAGAATTGCAGGTCGCTTGCTATTTTTGTCCCTAACTCAGTGCCCTAAACCCACTTCYTGGGTTGCTGCTTGGTGGAAGCTCTATGGGTTGGGGACTACCAGTGTGTATTAATTTATTTTATAAAAAAAAAAGAGAAAAACATAGCACTGACAATACTACAATAAATAATGCTAACATTTAACATTTGGCACATCCTTGAATGCCTTTCTGCAGTAGATTGAAAAACCTGATGAGTATTCAAATTATAATGGGAAACTATTATAGTTCAAATTTAAAGGAAACAGTTGGCTTTTTGAAACTTCATATTGCTAGAACTTATCAAACATACAGCTTCAAAAAGAATATAAGATGGAAGGTTGGGAGGGGATTCCTTTTTCCCAGACTTTCTCCTTTATTTTGCTAGAAATGACAGCTGAGAATAAATGGTGGTTCTCCTCAAACCTGAAAGGATGAGGGACGTTTTAACAAGGAGAATGTTCTCCCAGACTTTTGCATGTATGCCGGCAACAGGAAAGAGTTAACAAGACAATAATGGGATGACCTCTCTCTTATGTCCTTATCCTTCAGGACTTAARAGCCCTGAGATAGTTAAAAAGTATTTTCTCATGAAAAAAAAGGCTGTTCAAAAAAAAAAAAAAAGAAACTAAAACCAGATTTTAGCTTTGTTTTTTTGGCAACAGTGCAGAAGTCTCCCTTTTTCTATTTTGGAGGCTTTCCAAAAGTTTTTTAAATGGACCTTCAAAATAGCTTTCACTTTTACAGATATTTTAGCTACATTACAGTAATTGGGAGCAGGGAACCAACATTCAGTGTGGCCRCTTCTCTTCAGTTGCCCAGCAATCTATTTTTGGTTCAGTGTTGTAGGGCATCATTATCGATGATCTAGAAGAAAATATCCAAATACTAATGACAAAAATTACAGATGACAGAAAAACGAGCAGATTAGTAAATAATAAAGCCGTTCTTCAGAGTGATCTGGATCCAATGAACAACCAGACTCATTTGAACGACACAGAAAATATGAGGTCCAGGAACCAAGAAAATAGGTCAGGCTTACTGGCTGAGGGGACTGTATTTTTGAAATGATAAACACCTCAATGTGAGCTAGCTGCAGTGGCTGAGAAATTAAATAGGAACCTTGAACATGTGAACTGGGGAAGAATGACTTCATGCAGATATTACCACTATACAGAGAAATAAAGACAGACCGTTTTTGCRACACTTTGTGACAAATTTAGAAATGCTTCTGAAAATATTACAAGAATGGTTTGAGTTCTGGAAGTCCTGGCTTATAGACTAAAAGTGGTTCCACCTCATTAGCTTCTCCAAGAAGAGTTGGGAGGGTGCTAACTCTGAGGAAGACTTCTGGCAGCAGAGGACCCTTGGATGTCATGGAGGACATCACAGCATGATCCGAGCCTAGCAACTGGAGTGAGAAACACTCAGAATAGAAAAAAGGCAAATGGTTTTAGTAATCAACTCTGGAACAGCTTACCATAGCCCATGGTGGATTTCCCAACATTGAATACATCTTTTAAATGGGTTTGGGCATCTTTCTAAAAATCATAGTAGTGTTCAGACCGAAGTTGTGGGGTCTTCAGWACAGTCACTGCCTGGGGGCTCCTCTGTCCCCTTCTGAACATCTGAAGCTCTTGGCTCATGCTGTAGATGCCCATCCATAGTGTCTCTCTCAGGCTACTCCTACCCACGAGCCAAGAGAAGGAAGCACATTTTTGTGGGTTTGTTCAGCCTGGGGAAGAGAAGGCAAAGCGGGGGGAGATCTAACTGCTGCCTTCAGGCGGGGGGAGCCTCCAGGGCCAGGCTGTGCCCACCAGCTCTGCACCGTACCTTCAGCAAGTGGGGAGCAGACACCAGGCATTGCCTGGCCGTGGCCATGCTGCCTGCTGCCTCCYGCCATCTGGAAGCACTTGACTGCGTTCTTTTAGGCTAATATAAAGCACTTTACATTAGGCAATCAGCGGTGGCAAACACATAAGTCCTTCCCTTTTGCGGTGGAGAAAGACTATTAGAAATAYTCCTCTTGGAAAAAAGTGCCCTTTCAGAAATGTGCTTTGGATTTAGGGACTCTGCACAGTCCTTCATCTGTCAGCTTCCTCCTGCGTTCCTCATATTTGATGGTTCACTGCTTTTAGATTTGTTTCTGCCTGGCTATCCTTTCCCGTTCTCCTGTGACTAATATTTAGTTGTACGGTACCACTGACAGCCTCTGCAAGGTGGTAGCACGGCATATATGGGACCCAGAGGAATTCTGAAATGACCCTTTTAAAAAACAACAGCATAAAATAAATTAGAAAAAGGAAGCAGCTTTTGGGAAGACTTGATGCAGCAAGTCGCAGCGAGGAAAAGTTAATTKTTTCAGAATGCCCCACCTGAAGTCAATGGGGAAGCTCTTCTTGACTCACAATATTTGCTCAGGTACCAGCCTCCCATCCCTCCTCCTGCTCTCCAGTCCTTGTTTCATCTTCAAAACTAGAGCGTTATGGTTGCATATTTTAAAATTACTGGTAACCTGCTGCTCGCGGGCAGGGCACRTGGTCAGAAGTTGCAGCTGCCTAATGTTTGCGGCTGCTGTGGAGCTGACCGAGCAAACAGTAGGAGCACGTCATATATGCAGGAGAGAGTAGCCAAACCCTATGTCCTTCTGGGGTCAGCTAAGGGATGAGGATAATGAATGATTCACCATTAAACAGAATTAAAGCTCCAATACTGTGATTTTAATATATGGCCAGAAACCTAGCAGACAGATCCAGCCAAGCGCCGTCTGTCTCTCTCTCTCTCCTCTCTCTTCCCCTGACGTGCCCCCAGAGAAGCACAGACCCTTCGGGGTGCAGTGGTTACTACATGAGTAATCCGATGATGAATGTTGCTTTTACAAGTAAGGCTCATGTCTAGTTGTAGCATGTACCAAAGGTGGCATGAGGGGGATAGGAGGCTCTGCCATTTAGAATAAATTATTTGGGACAGAAATTTAGTGTTCAATATGTTTGTAAAGAGTCTAGTGAGTGTCTGGGTACTCCCTGGGCAGAGTAATGATTGCACTTTTGCTTTTCTGTTTTATATTTATAATCCAGAACACCTAGCCCTTGAGTAAGCGTAAACTGCACTTCCATCATATTTCCATTTGGGTTATGAATATTTCACACACCTGCAGTCTCAAAAGCACATAATTGCAAAACCACACTCAGACAGGGACTGAATAAACACTGTTGCTGATTCTTAATGAGCCATTAATCAGATGTTTAACTACAGGTAATTCCCTTGAGTCCTGGTGTCCCAAGAAAAATCTGTATTCCCTCTAAGTCATACAGAAGCAGATGACTTATGAAAGGAAATTGTGAGCTGCAGACTGAATGAACAGCATTGGCTTCCCATGGCAACTCCTAATGGTGAAAGGTAAAAATTTTTAATTTCATTTGGGAATCTAAGTCTCACTGCCATGAGCCGTGGGCTCCAAAGTCATGTAAGGACTTTGTAGGAGCTAAAGACTTTTGTTTCGGTTGTTGAACGGTACATTTGGCAAGAGCTGATGCTCTGATTGCTTCCTGTCAGTCAGCGTTACCTGCTCTTCATGGATGCGAGTAAGACTGTGATTCTTCACACAGTGCGACGTCCTCCTCTGGAATTCACTATCAAAGGAGGGTGTGTATTCCAGCTGCATTTTAACAAGGGACRGATAATTTTATAGTCACTGTTATTTGTAACTTTGCATGGTAAATTATGGTTAATAAAACCATAGATTTCAGAGTGTAGAACAAACTTTGTGGGGRTTAGGAAGGAAATTTTTTCCAGCAGCAATATTGTATTGTTGCTTAGGTCAAGCTGGACTGAAATGGACATTTCTTTCATGGGAAAAATAACAATTTCCAAATTTTGTTTAATTCCAAATAAGCCCAGTGCTATATTTTGAGCATGAGATGATGTGCTGAAAAGTCTTTGTTCAGAAGCACTGCAGTCTTCCACTAGMACAGATCAATGTGTTTGAGTTTAAAAAAAGAAAAGAAAGGTTTTCCTAATTTCTAAACTTGTGTCAAAATGTGGCTGGTTTCATTCCCAATTTCGCTGGCACTAAAATGTCATATTGCGCTAAGACGGCTAGGTGAGTTACTGGTGTTCATGACAGATCTGCTGTAAACAGCATTTCGTAAAGGACACAATGGTTTTAAGAGCTTATCCTGTTCTTTTCATAAAGCAGTCAAACATTTTCATATTAGCCARCCAGTGAATGTAGTTGGTTTTCCTCTGAAGAGCATGCACACAGGGATGAAGCCAACCTACACATGTTAGATATTAGAAGAGCTCCAGGTTATTAACTATGGAGAACAAAAGGTTTTAGATGATCTCTCCATCTGTTTCTCCCTCCTGTGCCAGAGACACAGCGTAGCAGACCGTATCTTCACAGACATTTTCCAGGTGGAAAATGTGCATACAAGAAGCGTGTGTATCAGTTACYATATCTCTTTTCCAAAGTATAAGCTCCTTCCATCACAGCTGAAGGAGCCATATCCCAACAGCAGACATCTGTAAAGCTGACAGTTGGAGTCTCATTCATGCTTTTACTCCCTAGATGTTATTTCCTCATAGGAYGCTCAGTTTAGCAGAGTAGTTTATAATAACTTATTAATTAAATACTCATTGACACTCCATGCCTGCCTTTTTTTGGAGGGGGGATGTACAAGGGACTGCTTGAGGGAAGAATGAAAGTGCCTGTACGTGCATTCTTGCAGAGGAACCCTGTATAGCTGCACTCCTGCCTACATTGCCCTCTTCCTCGGAGTCCTCTGTAGAGACTGGGCTGGAGGAGGCAGTAGGAAGATTTTGGGCAGCCAGGCACTGCACTATTGTACAGCCGTGTCCCAAAGTGCTCACAGACCTGGGAAGGAATAGATGGAGAGGATACACAGGTCTTCCTGCAAGTAAAGTCTGCTCAGCAGCCACCAGCGGAGCAGCCCTAGCAAGCATGTCCCACCAAGCTGTGTGCTAATGAATATCCATRCGACGCAAATAAGAAAAGTTCCTTTACAGGGAAGGTGTTCTTCATCCCCTCCCATGGGAAGTGTGGCTTGCTGTCAACAGATGCTAGACAGGGTGCTGCTCCGCAGCTGGGGGTGCTGCAGCAGAGTCGGTGGCTGTAAGACACGGCAGCTCCGACCCACACTCGCAGGTGCAATCGCCATCTTTATTTTCACTCTTGCCTGCTGTCTGGCACAGCTCACAGCAGCTTTCAGACCTGGTATCTCCCCCTCTGCTGAACAGAGGTGGTGAGAAACCTGCCACCTCAGAGCCCTACAGCTGSGGGAAGCAGTGGCAGATGTGGACTTTCGATCGCATACTGGTTTGCTTCTCTCCTGATCCCACCTGCTGCTGCCTGTGGCCCCTTTGATTACTAATGAGTGTGACACCTCATGGGCTAATGAAGTTTCTCATGGTTCTTGGGCTGGTGTCSTCTCCTCCTGCTGCAGATGAGGCATTTTCCTGGGTTGTGGAACGTGGTATATGGTAAGAAGATGACACCAACTAACAAAGGAGGCACTACTGGCTCCAGACTTGCTTCTGTAGACCGAGGCTAGGCGAAACCCACTCTGGGTTGGGCTGTTGTTCGGTAGGATCTGCATGGCCGTTTCACGTGCAAACAGGGGTGAGGTGCTCTGGAAAAAGCTAATGAGTAGGATGTAAAAGTCTTGTTAGGCCTTTCTCGATGAAACAGCACTTACCATACAAATGGGAAGACATCTCATTCATCATCGCTGGTTTTAACTGTCAAAAGAGAGCTACAAGTTTTCTTTTTTTATATCCACAAATCTTGAAGTTCACCATGATGTCTGGACAGTTTCTCTCTGAAAAAAAAAAAAGTAGTTTGAATCTAATAAATAATCCTCTGGAATATTTACAAAATCTACATAAATGCCAGCACCTCCTCTAAAGATATAATTCAGTGTCTTAAAATCAACATACGCACACTGGGTGACTGGTTGTGAATATACTCCCTAAACTGAAAACTAGACAGGCAAGCCAGCAGGTAGCTATGCAAATGGCTGAAGAGCAATGATCTGCCTTCATTACAGGCTTAATTTATGAACGAGATTTATTAGATTTTTTTATTGAATGAATTACCGCATATCCTACGTCTTCCTGTGTCAATAGCTGTGTCTAAGGGGAAGGCAAAAAAAATCAAGGGTAGGTGACCCAAAGTCTACACCACTTTGCACGTGCAAATTAAATATTTCCAAATATGAGTTTGAAACTGGTTCCACTTGCTGCTTTGTACCGGTAGCAGCTGATCCTGGAAGAGGCCAAAGTGAGCACTGCAGTTGAGTGAAACCCTCTCCCAGGGCATCCACAGCTGAGCTTGGCATTGCTCTGCCACATGGCAGGTCAGCCACGAAAGATGCTCCCCAGCCCGCGCTCCTGCTGCCTCCCTCGTCGTGGCTTTACCCAACACCCCTTCTTCTTCACTGCCTCCCAGGGAGCGGGCGTACAGACACAGCACACAAAACCGAGCCTTAGGGACTGGCATGGTGCTCCTGAAAACAGTGTGAGATCGTGGCAGAAATAAAAAAGAGCAGGCAAAAATGACATCGTGCACAACATGTCTTGAGCTTCAAATTTTTGGCCCCTGCTGTATCCTGGGTGCTGCCAGTAACTTTTGCAGACCTGTTTGGAGGACATAACTAAGTGTCCTTCACCTGTAAGTCTGCAGTCCCATAAAAAGATCCTCTTCTTGGAGACTCTGATTGCACATAATTTTTTTTTCCCCCTCTAAATTGCAGGTTAGGGATTCCCTCAGCTGCTGCACCTGAGAATTCAGGAGAATGATCTAAATTCTAATATCAAATTACAGACAAGTGATAAGACCTAAAACCACCTTAATGTATAATGAGTATAATGTTTAACACATACCCAAGAAATATGCTTAGTACTGTTAGATCAAACATAATAAAATTAAGTTATAGACTACTGAAATCATAGCAATTCAGCATCTTGTCATTGCAACACAGAGCATGAGAAATTGATATTTTAGCCCTGATTTTCAAAGCATCTCCAAAGCTCTATCATTATTGAGGCTTTTTGCCTGCATGCTTTTTTTGGACATCTATTTATTTTTTCCCCAAAACACAGATGTTTGCCCTGTATTGTATTCATATGAACAGACCAGCCAGATAAGCATTCAGCTGCTTTGTGCATGCAAGTACAATCATTCTGCAWATAAGGAAAGGAAAAACCAGCCCCATAACTGAGGAAAACGTCAGTTGAAGTATCCAAAAAAAAAAAAAAGGGGGAAGAATGTGAGTGAACATGCATTCAGTGATAGATGCCTGATCTCTGAGATTTTGGCCCTTTAGCATAAGGTTGATGTGGAACCATTTTCAATTTCGACACTGTGTTGGACTCATTAGAGATGTTCCCGTCTTTGCAAGGAAGGAAAGGGGGTGTCTGGCTCAGCAGGCAGCAAAGTAAAGCAGCAGAGACTTGAGGAAGTCTGATATGTCTTCCTTACAATACAGCCATTTGGGATTTCAATGTGTAAGGCTTTTTATTGGCCGTATGTTGCCTTTTCTCTCAAATGCCTCTGTGCCACATTTACTCCTCTTGATCCTTTTTGGGTCCAGCTCCAAATGACATGCATTTGCCTTTAATTTCAAGGGTGTTCTGAGGGGTGCAGGGATCCCTCAGATACTTGAGGAATACTCACRAAGGTGAATAGACGATAGCGTAGGCTGCTGCGCACACACAACAGGGTGAAGCAGGACAAAAGTTTGGGCTACGTGTAGTGTGGGGATTTAAGTAGCGGAGTTTAATTTTGAACTAGTTTKAAAATAATAGAGTTTGATTTTCTATGTTCCTAATTCTGCCTAAGTGAAAAACGGAATCAAATTCCTTTAGACCAGGCACACTGCAACCCCAAATATTTAAACAGAGTTGGAGTGTCACTGAGGGCTGAGCCTGCCTACATAAATAAGCTCCAGCAATCCTCAGATGCCCACGAAGGCGAACTCTGGGCATCACTTACAGGGGCACAGAAGAGAACAGAATCAAGGCCTTTGTGTTCAGTAATTTTGACACACTAGTGTATTCAGCTCTCAATCACCTAACCATCAAAGCAATTAAGCATAGGTTTTCCGCAATGCATCTTAATTGTGCAGTCTTCGTTGCAGATGACAGAYGATCAAGCTCACATGGCAATGCAGAGCACAAGACAGGGATGTCCGTCCCCTGCCCAGCCACGGCCTCTTGGTTTAGAGACCTGCTTCCTCGCAGAGACAGAGTTGGTGCTCAGGGACACGGACCCTTGACCTGTTTCCCATTCAGTGACTTTGATCCCATTATTGGTACTGTCTGACCTTGAAACACCCTTTATTTTTTWTTTTTAAGTCGATTAGGAAGAAAGCTTCTTGGAGGGCTTAGAAGACTGTATGCTAAAGATGATTTCTGCAACCTGATATGGATTACCATAGTTACTCCGCCTGAGCATGGCAGCTTTCCAACTCCTCTGCCAGGAATGATCTAAAAGCTTTTCTTTTATTGTGTCTTGAGGTGAGAGTCTGGCTTTAAAAAGCTTTCAGAATTCTAATTCTCTCCTCCAGTTTGTTGGCAGGGGGAGTCCAGCGCCGCTGCATCTGATGTCCGATATCGCTGATAACCTACAAACTGTGCATTCGGGATCTCTGATTGTGCATGTCTGATCACTTAGTTAATTGAGAACACAGAGAGCTGCAGCTCGTGGCATCCCGATTATCTCTCTGATCTCCTATTCCTCCAGTCTCTTTCCAGGCATATTGTTTAGGGCTCGTGACACTCTCCCTTCTTCGTGGAACGTGTGCATTTGCTGGGCCAGATCTGTAGTTAGCAAGAGCAGCAGAATGTAAAGGGCAGTCTCTGGAGTCTTGTTATCTTCTTATGCACAGTAATAGCACAGTTTGCATGCCATTCATGATTTTTATTTAATAGAGTTTCCTGGTGTGTATTTTAGGATTCATTTAAAAATACATCAGTGATGAGCAGGGTAGGAAGAAGAAACTGAGCCAAAAATTCTCTCTAAAAACAGACCAATAACTATCTTCTCCTGCCAGCAGCTGACATTTAGGAGTATTCTTAAATCACTTAAAGTGATTTTTAAAAATCACTTCCAAAAAAGGGAGTTGGAGGTAGAGACTATTGGGTGGATTACCTGATGCCGACATCAATTGAGTGAAGAAATCGAGTCCTAAGTTAATGTTGAATTAATGTTGATTAGTGTAAAACTAGAAATGGCAGACTGTGTGTGGAATATCTCAGCATCGCTTATGGCACTTTTTTAATGATGAAAAATCCAGGTTACTTTATATAATGCAAATTTCTTCCTTGGGATTTTAACTGGGACTTTGCAGTAGAGTTTATCAGTATGGCATGGACCACCGCTCAGACCACATTTGGGGCAGGGAGCATTTTTTCCATTTTATGTCTCTATTTGGCAGGTCCAAGATCTGCCAGGAAGCCTGCAGCCGAGGTTGGGACAGACCTGTTTCTCCCAGTCTCAAATAAATTTTTCATTCATGAGACTATTCTTTATCGTGCCGTACTGTCTGGAAATGATAAATTATTGCTCTAGATAACAAATACTTTCTTCTTCTTCCTCCCCACTGCTTACCCCTTGTTCATAGTACTGTCCTTCCTAGCTTCAGTAGTTGGGTTAAAGCCTGTGCAAAAACCCAGGTTATAGTGAAATGTCAGCACGCAAAACCAGTCCAAAATGTCTGGATTGCTGATACAGACATGCTGCACACTCATCCATCTCTCTCCTGAAATCAATAAGTGCACTTAGCTCCCTGTACAAGGGGTCCCAGCAGAGCCCTCACTGTAAGATTTCTGCTCCYGTCTTTGGTTTTGGCCGAGTGTCCTTAGGAGCTGACTGCGCGGCTGTCGGGGCTGTTCACTGCAGGGAACGCCAGAGCTGGTTCAGCCATTTACCRTCAGGTCCACCAAGCCCAGCACAGAAGACATTTAAAATGCCACGAGTATTTAAAACAAACAAAAATCAAGCCCTCAACCATCTTACTTTTCCAAATCATGAGAGCTGTGACCAAATGCAGACACAGGTAGTTTACTTAATTAAAATTAAGCCTTCTTTTCCATTTCCCTTCTTTTCCTTTTCCAGCAGCACCCCATTTGATGCCTGYGGCAAGATTCATCACCTGGAGGCTGTTCTTTTACGACGTTTGACAAAGATCATTCAGGAGTCAATATTTTGCCAAAAGCTAAGTGATAAGTCTAGTGGCTTGCATATAATTACTCCTTCTCTTTTATGTCTTCTTTTTTTTTTCCCCTCCTCTTTTCCTTGGGGTTTTGAGTTACTGACAGCAGAGCAAATGAAGTATGCTCGTGAAGTATGAAGGCTTCAGTTTTGTACGTTGCTTTGCTCCCTGCCTCAGCTTCATTTTGCATGATTTCTGAATAACAGCAGGAGCACTGAAAAGCCATTGTGTCTTTATGTGCAAAACATACAGCCCTCTGCTGAATTCCTTGAGGTTTCGTTATTATTTGATGAGGTAGGCAACAGCGGTTCTRGCAGGACAAAATGAACTTGTTTAAAGGAGTAGGGTGGAGAATGGGCAAAAGGAATGAGGTTCGCAGATACCTGTAGGCTCCTTCAAATAACCTGGTCTGAACAAAAAGAGGTGGATTTTGGTACAAAGAAATTTTTGTTTTTGTGGATGGACCTTACATAGAAACAGGCATAAAAATCCTCTCGGCAGCTGGATCCCTTCCTAAATATGTCCATCCTTCAGCTCATAAAATTAGGGCTTTAGCTTTGTACTAATATAGTTAAAGAGCAGATATATCTGGGGCCCTAACTCACAAGATCATGTGCAGCAACGGCTGTGTGCTGGCAGGTGCATGCAGAAATGCCACAAGTCATATTTTTTCCCTTTTGATAAAGTTGTTTCTGAACTTTTGCAAAGAAAATTATACTGAAGATTTTGGGTTTTCTTTGTCTGTTTACCTCAGAAGTGCTAGTGAGGCATTGTAAGCAGGGCAGACGTGAAGGGGTGCTGAGAGGAACAGGGTGCTGTGCCCCTGCGGTACGCATCTGGTCCCATCGAAGCCCAGTTTACCTGTGACAGCTTCCAAAAGGAAGCAAATCCAGCCCAGTCTCCCTGAAAGTAAAGAGCTGCCTCGTGAATGAGCTAATGCTCACCCGCTCATATGAAATGTGTCTATACCAATTTTAGAGAGAAGGTTGTTATGAGGAAGTATTTCCTAAGACTCAAGCAGGCTAGTTAGTTTGTAATCATTTGGGGTTAAATAATTCAAAAGCTGATGCAAAAGTAAATTAGTAAGTAGTCTAAACTACATGATTTTATGGCAAACTTTATCAAAGAAACGTAATTTCACTCTCTGATTATATTACATGTCTGGYTGACAAAAATGGTTGTATAAATTTAGTGCATTTAGACTTTTGTAAGGTGTTTGACTTGGCACTGAATAGTGTGCTGATTAAACATTAGCAGTATTCGGTAACATCAGAATATACATTAAATGGATTACAAAGTGCCTGACAGATCTCAACAAGTAGCTGTTGATGGAGAATCAGGACTGAATGGACCTGTGGTTTCTGGGGCACATTAGGGTTAAGTATAAGTACCAAAGCTCTCCATTGTTTCTACCAACGGTCTGTAGGAAAACAGAAGATGAAAAATTTTTGCAAAGCACAAAGATCAAGAGAGAGGTATGTAGTGAAGAGGAAAGGAGAGTGGCACTGGGGAAGCTGAATATTTCAGTAAAGAGGACGAGGAATCCATCAAACTACATGTTGGTCTGTGCCCTGCATGCAGGAGCGCAGGTAGCACTCATGGGATGAAGGAAGCAGCGCTCCGAAATGCCTCTGTGCATCGATCCCACTGTGGTGACCTGACAAAAGGAATTTATGTGGCCTTTAAATGTATAAACAAGGGAGTAGTGAATAACAGGAAAAGAGGTAATTTTACTTTTATGCGCAGCATTGCTAAAACCAGGTCTCAAATAGCAAAATACTGTGTTGAAACTTTGAAAGAATACGGAAAAGTTGGAGAACAGGCAGGAAAGAATGGCTAAAATTATTTRAGGGTCTGAGGAAATGTTTTACAGTAGCAGTCTCAATGTATTTCATWGACCAAAAAAAGGTCTGAGGTGATTTTTTTGTGCATGAGTCTGTTTCTGGGAAGAAAATACTCTGCCTGAAAAGGAGAGAAAAGTGAAAGAAGAGCCCGTATCTGAAAGCTGAACCAGATGTGAGGTGTGGGTTTTGGTGGGCGTTTTTTGGTTTTGTTTTTTTAACTGGGAAGGTGATTTTAGTCATTAGAAMAAATTACCAAGAGAAAAAAAGAGGATTCTCTGCTTTTTGGTGGCTCCAGAGTAAGACTTGCTGCTTTTCTCCGCTATTGACTTTCTTGGRACTTATAGCTGTGTTCAGTTAGAAATAGGGAGGTAAAATACAATGGTTTGTTATAAGGTCAAACGAAGATCTAATGAGTCTTCCTGGCCTTCAACTTGATGAAACTATAACTGCATATGAACACACGGATATTAAAAATGATCTTACCTGTTTTCGAAAGGAAAAACCCTACCAGTGTTATTAGCTTCCTTGTGTGCGACAGTTGTTGCTCATACATTTTTAATGTTTTAATCTGGAAAGCTCATTGACATTTTGTTTTGAAACACACGGTGCCGCTCAGCAACGGAGTACATTTGTTCCCGTAGCCGCACCATCTGGGGCAGGGAGAGCGACGGGGCTGTGCGGGCACGCTCTGCCCCATCCGGCTGCAGRGGCTTGGCAGAGTTTCTTCAGGTGCCTGAGCTGCTTCACCGCCATCAACGCGGGTTTGTGCTGAACTAATGTCGAGACCATCTTGGGCTGCCCCCGCACCGCTGGGGCTCAGCGCTTTGCTCGGGAGTATCAGCAGCGACAGGCAAAGCTATGATAGAAGGAAGAGATTTATGATGCAAACCTGATTCCGGCATCAAACTTTAAAGATTTAGAGGCAAAAGGAATAACTGCAGTTATGAAAAATGTCAAGAAGTGTTTCCCATTAGGGAGCAGTCGATGAATTTACCACGGCTTGGCCCAGCCGTGTCTGCCGTCCTACCCGTGCTGTACTAGGGCTCTGTTTCTGACGTTAAAGCAGTTACCTTGTACTGAGTCTGTGCACAGGACTGAACGTCTCTTCAGCTGTTAACCACCSTCTTTGTAACTGCTCTTTGTCAAAAATCCCCCATTTGCTTACAAGTCCTGCAGTGCTCTCGCTCCCAAAGCCTTGCCAGGCGGGGATTGTTGCCTTTTTGCAGTTGAGCTCCCCCCGGGGTGAAGACCTAGCTAAGTYTGGGCTTAGATTGTCTCGGCTCTGGCCCCTATGTAAGGTATTCTTTATAGATTTCCCCTCATACCGTTACCGTAATGACTTACCCATTTCTAGCAACCAAACCTCAAAGGCAGCCGCATGTCACGTAGCTGGCAGTGACCTCGCGGACCTCAGTTACTACAATTACGGGCAGCAGTCACAACGTGCTCCAAGGCCAGTGCCTCTAAGCAGGACGGGAGGAGTGTTGCAGGGGAGCCTTTAAATTCCAAAGCGAAACTATAATTAGCTGTAATCGTACCCAGAGTAACTTCACTGCTATAATTCTCAGCAGGAAAACAATTACATTGCAGCAGTATAACCAGACAGACATGCTGTAAATACAAAACATCCTTTGGAAATATATGCTCCATATTCTAAATACATTTAGAATTAAGGCAAACAATTCTTTTCTAATTGGGATTCAAGGCAGACATGCCAAGGGGTTTGGGTTTTTTTTTCCTTCTGCTTCTACTTTTTTGTTTAGGAGGCATATGAAGGCGCTGTGTTAGCTAATATGTTAATGGCACACTCAGGCTATCATCAGAGGAATGGCAGGGGAGAACTGACCCTCACGCTCGGTCTGTAACTCTCCCTGTTGCAGCTGGTTACTTCTGTCCTTCTGAGATGACGGCGGGTGTGAAGAGGGGGTTTTGGGTGGGTTTTGGCACTGGAGAGGACCGCAGGACTCCTGAAGCACAAAGCCCGAGCTTCTACTGCTCGTGCTTAAGAGAGACAGCAGCTCTGTTGAGCTCAGAGGCTACAGCTGATTCAATACCCTCAGTGTGCTCTGGTCACTAGGGGGGAATAGAGGACCGCAGAGCGCGTGGGTCACTGACACGCTCCTTACCAAAACTGCAAATGCTTCAGGGTCTGTCTGCCTGAAATCCTGCTGATTCTGCTACAGCAGAAGCTGGAAAAGCAGCTGGATATAGCAGAGAAAGGACCCATGGCTTTCTTTTTCTATACCTTTATTTGCTGGCGAACACCCGGGGTTGATGTTTGGGGCATGTTGCAATCCTTTCCTTTCCCCCATACATTCAGGACTTGGCAGATGGTCATGCTAAGTGGTAAGATGTTGATTTGCCAGGGGTTATTTTAAATTACTGAGCTTGAAATATGTTTCTGAACTCTGTTCAGAGAGCCTAGAACATATGTAAGTATAATTTTTTAGGAGTTTCATCCTTCTTTTGAGGGATTTTATGCAGCACATGATCCTAAGCTGCTCAAAGAAGGAAAATTTGGCCATTTGCTGCTGCCTAGTCCAACCCCTCTTGGAGAAGGGGAGCCAGGCAGGCTGGGAGAGTTTCTTAGTTTCTACCATCCCTCGTCCAGTTCAGCAGGAAAAGGACATGGGGGGAAGAGGGAAAAAGGAAAAAAAAAAAAAAGCAAGGCTCTAAAGAAATGTATTTGAAAATCTACAGAGTTCTCTGGGAGCAGAGGTATCTTCTTTATATTTATTTTAAAATCATTCTCCTGCAATAAATTCAATATGAATGTTTTACAAACCTACAGGAAGTTTTTCATTATCCATTAAATACTTTAGGTGTTTTTCTATGGGGGGAAGATAGAKGTTTATGTGCTTATATCAGTCAGGGTTTGGCTTCATGTGTTGCAATGCCCAACGCTGATTCTGGCCATGACTGTTACGGTTACTGTGAGATGTTCTAGCATTTCCTGTAAGCGTTCATCCGATTTMCACTGGTCTTAGTGGACATTTTACCATTGTCTTTAATAAGAGTGACTAAGTTGTAGAATTTAAGGGCAATAGGGTGAGCTAAGGTTAAGAAGGGTGAGTACCAGTATCCATCACAAATGGAAGTACACAGTATTGCCCAAGGCAGAAGATCAGGACAGTGCCTTTCTTCAAAGACAGAAGTAACTAAAATTTCACATTCTGGAAAAGAAAAAAATAAAAAAGGAAAGAGAGACAGGAAAGGAATGAAAGAGAGATCTTCCAGAGATCACAAAGCCAAGCTTAGCAGCTCTTTACTGCAGCTCTCAAAAGTTTAGAAGTGCAGCCTCTAACGATGAAATGCACGGCTTGGGGGGGAGAGCTAAATCAGGCTCCTAGCACAGACCAAAGGGTTGTTCTCTATATATGTTTGYCATTGCAAGAAATGGCTGGGAAGCAAACAAAGGGGAATACAGCTGATGTTTAACAGCCACTGTACAACCACTAAGCTATTTCTGCCTCATATCTGGAAGCTTATATGGGGAACATATGGTATTTCTCTTCTCCATAAACCTGAGTTTCCCCTAGATATGCCCCTTKTCCATGCTTGTTCTTTCTTACTGTGTGTGAGTAGGAAAGGTGGGTTCAGGATGGAGCTTTAGATTTATAATCATTGAATTTCCATTCATGTTTTCAGTGAAAGCACTAGTTTGCATGTAACAGAGCAGGAGCTTGCAAGGACACAGTCRCTCAATGCATGTGTAAAAGTGCAGATATATGTGTACACACAGGTATACATGCCACAAATATAAACAAGCATACKTCAACTATACTTCTCTTAGAGCTTCTGGTCTGAAGAGAACATGAATTTTCCTGTGTATTTGTCTTCTTTACACTGATTTGATTTGCTTAGAGTAACAGGAAGACACAAACAACACATGGGGTATGGAGGAAAATAAGCACTTGTCTTTACGTTTTGCCTATATATATACCATTAGCTTCACACAAAACATGACTCACTAGCAGCAGGTGTCCTGCTGTTATGTTAGGCAGATTAGTAATGATAGGGAGGGGGCTGCTCTCCCTATATGGCAACCCCGAGGGAAGCTAAAAATAGAGACTTCCAGCAAAGTAAAAGTATTTGTGGGCTTTGAACGAAGTCTGCTTCTGAAGGTAAGAATCGGAGCTGATCTGTTTAATCTGCCATTCCTTCTTTCTTTCTTTCTTTCTTTCTTTTTTCTGTGTGAAGCTTGCCTTGGCAGTTGATTGGCAAATGTTATCTGGCACAAGGCTGGGAGTTTGGAATTACAAACAGTTGCTTTCCGTGTTTGTGGAAACAAGGTGGGGATTGACCAGTTAAAGGAAATCAGTGTAACAGGGAGCCGTCGCAGCTGAGGCAGAGACAACAGAGGAATGTGTATCGGTTAGAAATAGTTGCCTTTTTTTTCCTCTCTTTTTCCCCTCTTTCTCAGTTGTTAGAGAATCTGAATGGCATATGAGCAATCACAGCATGTGACTCTGCTCAGAGTAGCAGGCAAGCTATTGCTGGTAGTTACACCCACCATGGTACAAGTCCAGTAAGCAAAGTTGTTTGCAAAGTTACTGTAGCAGCAGAATATGAAAAGAGAGGAACTGTTTGTATTTCTGAGATATGTGCAGATCAGGGCGCTACGTGCGCTCCATGGAAGTGTGGCTGAGGAGACTTTTCAGCCTTTCTGGTAAATGCCTGTATATCTATACACTCAGACACACTGATAGGCAGACTACTGCCTAAAAGAAAAAACAGTTTCAGAGGAAAACTGTGGAGGATAATTATATATGTACGTGTCTGTGTGTGTATCTGCGTGCATCCACRTCTGCAAGTATGCAGGGAGATCACAAGCTGCTGGACTGCAGAAAAGCCCCACAAGCCTTGCGTTGAGCCACCACCTACGCGGCTTTGTGCAACACAGAAATGGAGATGTAAGGGCTGAGTCTCACTTCTGAAAAATGAGATACAAGGGCTGCTCGTTACACCAGAATAACCTCACGGGCCGTGATGGATTTCCTCTTGATTTTTCGAGTGGCATCACCGATATTGATAACAAGTGACTTCTGCTTGTGGAAACCAGATAAAAATCTGACTACCCTGCACGGGGCATCTCTGAGGATAGTGGTGTGCGTTGCACACCCATGTGAGCACACGTGGGCACCCTCCGAGAAAGCTGCCGTCTTGTTTTTGAAACCTCCCCTGACTCCGAGCCCCGGTGGATAAGGATTTTCTGTACATGTCTCCTTCTCTTGTTTAAGGCTGATTGTGGCAGGTGAGTTCCAGAGGGGCGAGCGTGCCCGGGGGCCCGGTGCTGCGGGGCAGAGATGGTGCGACTGCGATCATCGCAGGGCTCCTGCAGTAGGTGCTGAGAGCCCCTCAGCAGCGAGCGCTGGATACCTGGGCTGTTGCTGGAATTAGTACCGATTCCCATCTGGGCCAGTAACTCCCTCAGCTGGTAGGGGGGAAGGGGGGAGACCAGCAAATGGCAGAAGCTATCTAATTTTAGCTCTGTGATGTTGGGCCAGCTTCTGCTAACATCAGCGTCAACGGCAAAACCAACGTTAATTTGAGTGGGAAAAGGACTGAACCCAAATTAATATATGCTGGCCTGTGTAATTATCTTTATTGCTTGATAGGGAAGGAAGACATTCACTCAATGCATTTCTATGGCTGCCTGGCTGCGCTCCAGTGATGCACCAGCCTCTGAGCAGACGGGCTGGGAGAGGGGGACGGSAGTGCTGTATCCATTTACGAGGGGCTGTAATTCACTGTCATCCCCAAATGATTAAATCCTGCTCATTTCAAACTGACAGGTAATGGAGTAACACCCACAAATATGGTGGGTAGGATTTAGCTCCAGGTGCTTGTAGAAAAACTTTTCCTATCGAGTCCAAAGTTCAAAATCCCCATCCCTGTGAACGACCACAGAGGAAAGAGCATGTAGGTTTTAGTCAGTGTTAAACATTGCATATCTAGACGGGTAAAAAGAGCAAAAATTTAAGAAAATTACTTAGAAGCACAAGAAGACAGGGCAGCTTTGCTACGTGCTAGGGRCGGACATCAGCTAAAGAGAAATCCTATTTGGCAGCACAGACRATCTGCTGGGGTTGGCAGCCTGAAACCTGCTCCACGATAATTGTTTTCTTCTCCAATAAACCAATGTATTGATTAGGGTAAGCAGAAAGGATCAGTCCCGATGGAGCTCTGCAGGGCGTTTTACCACACTGCTTAGTTCAAATGGTCACAGTTGATACTTGTGTTTTCCTCTGCTGAGCAAACTGGATATGACAGAAGACAATGTAATTTAGGGTTATTTCCTCTTTCTGAAAATGAATTGCTACATATGATTTCATATGCTCACACTTGCATATTTATGGGGAGTCCCAAAATCTAATTTCCATTGTGCCGTCTCCTGTTTAGCACAGACTTAATTTTGCAACTTTTAAATAAATTCTCYTGACAAAATAATATTATGGCATATTGAAACAAAGCAGATATTTTAATAGAAGCATGCTGAATAATAAATTTTTCCTGAAAGCACACATCAGTGTCACCTTTGTGGTAGCTAAATGACCAGTTAAAGTAAGCAAYGTAGGCCCAGGATGGCATGGAAATGTAGAGTTGTTCCTGACCCTTGTGTCGGTTCTCCAATGCTCTTGAATCTTCCTATTTGCTATGAGAGGGTGCACAAATGATTTGCAGTTGAGAGGACTTTCTAGCTTGCTTACTCTTCTTAATAATAATTCGTGACAAGGACATGAAGATGCAAACCATGCCAGGCAAGCTCRTAGGAAGGAGGCCACCACGGTGGATGCTGTCAGTAATCTTATTGCAAAGACTATAGTGATTCTTTGGGCTAGTCTTCTTTAGCTGGCCATCTGCTTTGCATTCCCTGGTGGTACTTTGGTTTGGATCTCCGGTTTGTTTGTCATTTCAGTCTCCCACTTTATTATTTCCAGAGCCAAGTGAATCGCTGCCAATGCCAATGCAATAAGATTGCATTGTGAGCTTTGCGACATGGTATACTTTTTTTTTTGTCTTGAAGCCTCAGCTCCTGGAATTAGTTGATTATGTTAGAATCCCAGCATTCATTTAAAAAAAAAAAAAAAAAAAGGAAAAAAATGAGTGGATCTCTGCTCCTCATGAACTAAGGAAAAAGCTTAAAAAAAAGGATCCCTGCAGACTTAGTAATCACAAGCCAAATAAAAAGAGGCTTTTTTTTCCCCAACTTCAGACTGTTTTACAGACAATCATCCTATTTCTGAGTCTCTCACTCACAGTTTTTGAGTGCTGGGTGCTGGCAAACCTGAGCAGCAGCTGTTCATTTCTAAAGTCAGGGAAAATAAGTAGTCATCTCTAACAGGAAAAGTTACTTTATCTTTGCCTGCGCTGCCTTTCCCTCTGCCCCTGCGGCACGCTCCTGCCTCTGGTCAGTACAGCACTGGGTACCCACTGCAGCAGCTTGAAGAACAACGCACATCCTRGGGAGTCCCAGTGAGAAATGGGAAGACAAGAGTTTGCGTTAACCAGAACCATGATTCCCTTGAGGTCAGGAGCAACAGCTGCTGCTGTCACTGACTCCATAACTTTAAATAATCTTAGCTATAGCTGTACGGCATTTGTGTGTTCGTGGCACATCTGAAATGTGTTTAGAGCTTGCCCAGTCCTGGAGTGGAGACTGTTACTTTTTCCCCAGCTTGGGGATATATTTGGGATGCAATTACTAGARCTGGGAAGGGTCCATCATTTATATTTCAGTTTGCCTGGTATTCTYTTTTCTTACTTTTGTTTTTCTGTGGAAAAAGAGATGACACTTAAGACTGATTTTAACAGAATATGTTTGTTGGTCTGGATTTTTCATCACTCTGGGCTGGGGCCTTAGGGAAACATATTKGCTTTTATTGCTTTTTCCGGTAACTAAATGGAATTAGCATTCCCTGACATTGCTAGCCAACTGGATCCAGTGCACAGTTCAAATCAGTKCAAACAACGGACAACAACTCTCATGAATTTGCAGGAGGGAAGAATTAAAAATAAAGAGAGTAACAGAAAAGAAAAAACAGTAGCAGAAGAGCCGTAGGTTAAATTTGTTGCGGGCCTGACTTGATGAAATTTATGGTGCTTGATACTTCCCAATTTTGCTGATGTGCTTTTATTTTCTTTTGTTCTGTCAAATTTCACTTTTTTTTTTTGTAGCTGGAGATGGGATGAACACAGAAATTTTCCATATAACCTGCAACAAGTAGAAGGAGTGCATTTATAGAGGCGTGTGTACAGGGCAGGACCTTTGTGCGCTTTCGTGTACTGTTTGAAAGCACTCGTCTTAGTTTGCAAGCGGTTTAGATGGGCAAGAAAACAACTTCACTAGGCCTTCAAACTGTGTGATATTGAGATGGAAAAGAGAAAATTCTTGCTAGTTAGTCCGGCTTTTTTTATACTTCCTTCAATTTTACCTGGTGCTGTTTTAGTGATAGTGAGGTTCAGAAGCACAGTAGTAACTCAGTGAATCACAAAGTAAAAGACCCCAACCAACCCTTGATAACCTTTTGTAAGAATCAAATTTCTATTCTGCCAATGTTTAACTTCACAGTCTAGTAGTAACAACTCAAATAAATTGACAGAAGCAATCTCTCTGATTTGTGTATCCATACTACTGTTTAAGTTGTTCCAGGGTTCATCAGTAATCATTCCTTTTCCTCAAAAAAGAAAAWAACCCAAGTCCTTAACCTGGAGAGAGGGAAGGAGATCTGAAACAGGATAAAGTCTGGTTTTATTTTTTAACGGTATCCCCTGCTTAATGTCATTTAGTTGGGTACTGATTTTACAGACCGYCAATGAACCAAACCCTGGCACTTTATTGGAATTTTAAGGGAAGCGAGGGGCCTGAGCTCACAGGGAGGAGGGAGGAGCAGCAAACGGGCGTGATGGAWAACTTCTCCATGAATACAAGTATAACCTGTCCCAGCAAACAGCAGTCAGTAGCTACTGAGTTTATTGCAAGCTCTTTCAATTTTCTACCTTGATCCTTAGCTCCAGAATAAAACGTGGAAGGAAAGCATTCATTGCCATCTGGTAAAACCGAAGCATTTGCATATAGTGGCAAAACAACCAACTTTTTAAGGTAGAAAAAAACATTTCCACTGATCCCATCTCGAACACATGAAACTCAAAGGGAGAATGAGCCACGTTGCTACTGCAGCCTTTGTACYGCGTGCTGGTAGTTGAGTGCCTGCTGCCGAGGTGATGCTTTGCGGTTTGGGCACCCAGGGACCAGCTAGACCTAAGGGCTGGGTGTTGAGGGTATTTCAGTGCAGCCAGAAGCGGAGTGGGCTGCTCAGGATTAGATGAACAATAAACATTGCTTCCCTGATTTTTGCTGGATCTTYTGGAAAAACCGCACTGGCTTATCTTAACCTTCCCAAGAGSAGCAGGGAAGGATGGCCCTGGAAGYGCCCTCCTGTGCCAGCCGTGTCCGGGTCCAGTCAGGTCCCGGGGGGGATATGTGGAGTGTGTGTCCTGCACACGGTGGCTGCTGCAGCCTGTCCCCCCCCCAGGCCATCCGCTTCTCCCAGCCCCTGGCCATCTCCTTGGAGAGAGAGAGGCCGCTTGGCTGCTGGCCACAGTCTCCTTTGCTAAAAGGCTTTGGTAGGGAGAGGGATGAGGAAAAGGAGGAGGAGAAAAAA
>JASVER010000039.1:8587085-8601264 GCA_030449065.1 Oceanodroma leucorhoa | reverse complement strand
CCGCTCCGCCGCCGGCCCCGCGCTCCCGCCCCCGGCCGCGGCGGCAGCCCCGGCGGCATGATCTCCTGAGGGGCCGAGCCTGCCCGCGCCCCTCGCCCGCCCCGCCGCCCAGGTGAGTGCCGCGCCGAGCCGAGCCCCGCGGGGATGCCCGGGCGGCTCTGCCCTGCCCAGCCCCGCTCTCGGACTTGGCGGAGTTTCGGCGTCTGGCCGGCGCTGCTCTTCGCGGGGAGCCGCGGCCCTTTGGGTACCCCCCCGCCGCGGCCGCCCCGGGTACGGGTCGCGATGCCCCCGCGCATCCCCCCGGCAGCGCGGTGGCTCCGTATCTGCATTCCCGGAGGGAAAAGTGGCTCTTTGCAGCGGGAGGATGCTGCCCGGCCCTCGGAGGGCTCGGCCGRGCTTTGCGGGAGGGATGCGCTGTGTCCGGGGGGGTGGCGAGGCTCCCGCGGCCGCGGGGAAGGGACTTCGGGAAGTGACCCGCCGGGGCTGGGGCTCCGCGGGGCCGCCGCGCAGGTGCTGCCGCTGGCGGGGTGAATGTTAAAAGCGTGCGGGTGCTGCGGAGAGGGGGATTCAGCAGCCCCTCGGGAGCGGCCGGTGAAAGCAGGCAGAAATCTGGCTGAATCCGTAAAAAAGCTGTGGGAGCGGCCGGCCGGGCGAGGGATGCGGCTGGGTTCCCCGGGCGGGTGCCGGGGGCTGCGGCCGGCGGGGCCACCAACAGGTGCGGCGGCGGCTCCGGCGGCGGGGGAGGCTGCCCCGGCCCCCGCCCGTGCCCGCTGAGCCGCTGCCGCGGGTCGGTGCCGCGGGCAGGGTCCTGGGCAGCCGCGCTGGACAGCTCCGACCTCAGCCCCGGCTCCGGAGCGGGGCTTGCGCTTCGCTGCGGGAGCTCTTCGAGATGCAAACTTCGGGGTGTGAGGTACTCGCAGGAGAGGCTGGAGCTCAAGTGTTTACTGCATTGATTATTATTTTTTTCCTGTTGGGAAAATGTATCCAGTAACAAAAACTTTCTAAGAAAAGTAATGGATTTTCAATGAGAAGCTCCTTGCCCTGAGTATTACAGGATTTCACAGGCTTGCTGGTTGTATTGGCAGTGCACTTAATTTTCTGGTGGTCTTCCGAGGGAGTAGCTAATGCTGCGGAAGATGCATTTTGGTTTGCAGCTTTAARAATGTTCGTTGAAGTGTCTTTGCTTTAGCATGTGTGAATTTCAGATATAATATGTAAAAGGCAAAAAAAAAAAAAAAAGTCAAGTAGAAATATATATCAGACTATGAAAGGGTATAAAGCCCACGGATCCAAGTACTTCCTGTTAAGTCAACTTTTAAAACAGCCTTTCCCTAGACAGCAATCACATTTTTCAGGGGGAGAAAGGATGGGTGAAATTGAATTGTCCAAATTAAGTCAAAATGAATTGCTTAATATTCAGAGGGGTTGATAAATGAACCATTAAATCAACACTTGCATAGTGTCTCATTGAAAAGAAAAATGAACAACTCTCAGTTGTGTGCTGGGCAGAATAGGTCAGCCAGTGACGTTACTACATTAGTGTGCTGAACTGAGTCCTCCTCCTSTTAACAGATATATTTGCTCTGTGACATTACATAGGCATGGGAACGAGCTCTYGTGCCCTCTGCTATGAGGAGTAGCATCTGCTATAAATGACCGTAATCGTCCCAGCTTCATCTCAAAGGAGAGAAATCTTGGTTATGTTTCATTTGGCATAAATTAACATAATTCCATTGATTTCTCATGGTGATGTATATCTGTTGAGAATCCACTCCTGTATTTTAAACTACATTCCCCCCTGCCCCGAGGAAGACCTGTATTTTGAATGCCAGTTTGAGGAAAAAATTCTACTGATAAATGGAAAAATGAGAGTCATCATTTTGAAACAAGCCAGATAAGATTCCTTATAGTAAAAGCTCTTTTGAGAGCATCACTTCTTAGTAAAACAGTGTGTGAACTTTGCTTCTAAACCCTTTGATTAGTATAGGTACAGCTGTTGCAATATTCTGGTTGCCACTGAAAAATTAACTGTTGTCTTTGCCCCTTGAAGTCCTTGAAATTCTTGTGTTGGAGTGCACTGAGGATGTTGACTCTATCCTTATTGTGCCTTCTGGAAAGTTCTAACACTTTGTTTGAAGAATCATGACTGGTGTGTCTCTGATGCTTTTCATTTGCACCTCTTTGCTTTTGCAGGTAACTTAGAATAGCTAATTTTGCTTAAAGCTTTTAAAACTTAAGAAGTGACAGCTCTTTTGTTTTGTGCATTCAAACTGAGTGTTACAGAGAGGAAATTATGGAGATACTTTTTTTTTTTTTTTTTTTTTTTTTTAAAAATGCTCAGAGAAAGATTATCCAGGCTCCAGCTGAAGGTGGGTTTGTAAATTGACTCATGACTTGAGAAAGCTCCTTGGCTACATTGCATTTGGCTGAGAGAGTCTGTATGCAAACCTTCAGACAGGCAGGGCCATTTATTCAGGTGTTTATAATTACATAGAAGTGTGTTACATAATGTGGTCTGTTGCTCTTTATTTAATGTGACGTGTGTGGACACAATACGCGTTCATGGATCCTCTAGGTGATGGGTTATTAGGTGGGTGCAACAGAAGTTGCTTGAATGCATAAGGAGCTTTATATCATCTGTGATGAAGCAGATGGACAAGTAGGTGCGTTTCCCTCACAGGAGAGGAGGTTCTGGATCTGGAAATGCCTTTAGAAAGTGTCTGATGGTAATGTGCATTTTTCAAATGTTTTGCTGTTCTTAAGGGCCAGGGTAGCTGCAGGTATTTTTGTGCACCAGCAATGTCTGGTTAGACTAGTCTTTGTTTGCTTCTAGTCATCCTCAAGAATAAAAGAAGTAAAAAGTTTTTTCTGAAAACCTACCGTGCCTCGTACAGTTATCCTGCTGCTTCTGTTTGCTTGCTTGCTATTTTTCTTTGAAATCATAATGCATTTCTTTAGTTCCTTTGATAAAGACTTGAACTCAAGCTTGCTGGGAAATGGTCACTATGCTGAGAAAGTGCTGGCATCTTATTGACTTATTTTGGGAATACTGGAGAAAAATATAAAAGATTCACTTGCATTGATTAAAACCTCCAGGGCAATCTTCTAACGCTGCAGTTCTCTAGGTGAAAAATTAACTTTCTCCATTGTCTACTCCTGCTTTTATTTCATTTGTGAGAATCCCAGGCTCTGTTACCAGTTTACATCGAGTCCCTTAGGTGTGCTTGAAGTGGAAAGTATCTCAGCCTAAAAGCTTACACACACTGTCACCCTCGGAGTCCATTTGTGTCTGGCCACCAGCAGATACGCCTCGATACTGTCGGCCCCCAAACCCCAACGGAGGCAGGATTTGCGCTAGCCCGTGGTTCCTCACCGGGGAAGTGTTTCCTGAGTGATTGTCCAAAAAATAACAAACAGCTACCTCAATACTTTGCCAGAGGTTTTGGCAAAATGGCACTTTAAGTGTAGCTTAATGACAAACTTTGATTTATGAGGTAACTGAAAATGTTTGAATTTTTGCATCTGGAGTGAAAGCATAGGAACTTTCTGCATTTCATCTGCAGCTTTCCAGCATGACGTGCAGCTAACGGCTTGTGTCTCATTGATTTTAATAAGAGATTTTTGCTGCATATACCTGGAGTAATTTGAAAACATATTGTTAACTTTTGGGGGGGGCAGTAGGTTACTAAACACAGTAAAGAACTTTGCAATGTCTTTTTAAATAACCTTGAAAAACTCTTAGGTCTTAACTACTTTTTACACTCCCCTCCTCCCCGGGTTTAAGATGGATCCTATGGGAAAGTTGGTATTTTTCTCAGTTTGGGGCTAAATATTGAAACGAAACAAAAGAATGCTTTTCCCAGCCCACCGGACGAGGGCTGGTATGACTTATGTATCTGGGCGTTTTCCCTGTGAATTCTGCGCTTCCTTCCCCTCTACCTCGATCAGCTGTGCTCAATAACAGCTCACCTGGACATGGCTTGTGTTAGACTCGTTTTAGGATCCCATTGACATTACTAGGCACTGGGTCATGCCTGAAATCTTGCCATTCTGGTGTCAAGCCTCCTCTTTTTTTTCTTTTTTCTTTTATTCCCCTACTCCACCCCCCTTGATTTCTGACATATTTTTAGCTGCTGTTCTGTTGAATGTGGGTGCAGCTAGTGAAAATGGATGTGTGGTAGTTGTTTTGTGTTTTTTTTAGCCTTTGAAAAATGGTGGATCTTGCTTTTCACTAAAGATGGAGCACCAGGGTGATTATCTGCTCCTCTGCTTAGCAAGGGAGGATATTGGTTCCTCACGGAGGTGGAAACCTTATAAAATCTCAACATGGCCACTCAGTTTAGCCGGAGAATCTGATATGGGCACTGGGGTTTTATTATTTTTATTTTTTAATTTAATTATGGTCTTAAGAATCTGGTGCTGCACAGAAAGCTCCCTGAATCTAGTGCATTGTAAAATGGTAAGCTGGTAGTATTGGGTTATGGTAATATTCCTGTTATTGCCCCTCTTCGTCCAAAGGGAACGGTAGGGTTTGCCAGGTTGGGTGTTGGAGAACTGCCATGAATGCAGAAGAGCAGTGCTGGGACCACGTCCAGGGAGGTCTTGTCCGCTGCTGGGATGAGCCAAGATCTGCTAGGATCACCCCAGCAGCTGAAATGTCAATATAGTGGTCTTACCCATTCCTTGTACGGAAGACGTGAGCAATAAGAGGGGCTCATTTCTTCTTTAGAAATGTGGCAGCCAGGGCTAACCATTTAGTTAGAATTTTTCCTGCCTTCTCTGGAGGTTTCCCTGGTTTGTAGCTGTCATTGGCCACCAGCTGACGTGCTGGTTTCGACACGTGAGAGGGTACTTGCACCGGGGGGGCTTGCACCAGCCCAGTTACTGCTCTGCAGACCTGTGCTCGACCCGGAGTTAAGCTACGGTGGCTGGCAGCCAYGGCCTGGCTCGGGGCGCATCTCTGCGGGTGAGGTGGGAGCGCGGGGCTGAGCAGATCTCCGTGGCTGTTTTTCCTTTTTTCTGATGTTAGCCTGAGAAATAAAGTTTGTTCCCTTGCAATACTGACACGACTCAAAGACCTCTTGCTGCAAGGCAGCTCCGTTATTCTCTGTAGTGCTTGGATTGCTCAGCAGAGGGAGAGCAGACCGTATGGCACCAGGTACCCAGAAACGCCAGCAGCCAAAGCCACATCGCCCTGACTGGCGGCGGGGAAAGGAGTCCCAAAGCCTCCCTCCCTGCTTGATTTTTTTTTTTTTTCTCGTTTTAAAGCTCAGAGCTAAGCTGTGATTTTTCACCTCTTGATCAAAAGTAGCTGCCTCAATCTGTAGGTTAATGGACTATTTCAGATGGCAGAGTAGGTGGCTGTGCTAGAAAAGATGTGTCCAAATCCAAGAAGCAGCATGCCTGAAAAATCTTATAGATCCAAGTGCTTCCTAAATATTCAGGAGCTTTCCTGAATATTTAGGAAGAAACGCTGGAGTTGGCCTTTAGTGATTGAAGCTTTACTGCACATCCAGAGATAAACAAAACAGAGAAAACCAAACCCCTTGAATTAGTTGAAATTCAAGCAGCAAGTAATCCACATGACTGATCTCCAGGCCAGATCTTTAACTGTCATAAATCAGCGTAGCTCCATTGACTTCCCCGGCACTGTGCCAGTTGTGCTGCTAGCTGGAGGGCTGGCCTGCTATTTTTCAGGGGGAAAGTTTGAGCGGAAGATTGTCACTGAGTCTTTTTTTTTTTTTCTTCATTTGATATTTTTGAGGATGGGAAAGGTATTTGGTTAAAGAGTAAAATCTGTGCTCAGGCAAACAGACAGTACGGTTCAGTAGAGATTTGCTGCCCTGTAGCATACTGTGCAGAAATCCAGGAGAATTAGACATTTGTTTTTTGTCAGAGATGTCAGTTTAATGTGATAAGAAAACAGCTGTTAAAACGCTGCCAGATAAAAGCAAGATGGTAAGCATGAAGGGGAAAGAAACGGTGGGAAGTTCCTGTGATTGGATTGAATAAGGCAGTGTTGTGGAGACCCGGCTCGTTCCCCGTCTGCCACCGACCCAGCGGGTGACGTGGTCTGCTTCAGGGCTGTGTTCCTCAGRGCAGGGAGTATTAGTGCTCTTACACCACTTAAATCAGAGGTGCCATTTACTGAGGCTTTTAGTAGGTAGAGCAGATGAAGACCTGGCAGCGCGAGGCAGTTTAGGAGGAGTGGGGCTCCAAACGCTCTCCCCTGCTTGATCAAAGGGCATGACCTGACTTTGCACTGGACATTTTCTCGATAAATGGAAGTGTTCTTTCAAGGCATGAGCCGAGAGTCTGCAGAGGATGACGATAAGGGCCTTAACCCTCTTTTAGACGGGGAAATGTGCCCAACTGGAAAATGTGGAATGTGCTACTTGGAAAGCAAAAAGAGCATCGTTTGGAGGTGCCTGTGAGCCAGGGAGGATAGTCAGCCTCCCAGGGAAGGCTCTCCTGTCTTCTGCCCTGTCTTGTAAAAACAAATTCAAACCAGAGCCGGCCCTGAGTTTGCTTTCAAATTCTTACTTGCCCTGCAAACTGGTTATGAAGAGTCTGCATTTCCATTCCTGCCTCCAGATATAGCTAGCTCTGCTGCACTGTTAGAGACCAGTCTCCATCCTTGCTTCCAGCCCGGCTCTGCCAGGTCCTTCCCAGTACACAAACCGCCTGTATCGCCCTCACGTATCAGCTGTGCTCTGCTAGGAGCAGGCGGTGGGGGCAATCACATYGAGCTGGTGCTGTTAACAGCAGGAGAAACAGCTCTCTCCTGAGGAGAGTTCATCTCTGCTGGATAATGAGCTCTGTTTCACTCAGGACTGAATTGCTGCTCTATGGATCACAGCAAAGCACAAATGAGGATGCAGCACTGGGCACTTCCTACAGCCTCTCTTATACATAGCAAATAGCTAATTAAATGAGAGCTGTTTTGAGCTATTGGACTGCTGCTAGCCTGACTTCTTGTAGAAGAATCTTGTGCAGTTTGTCTTGCTCCAGTAAGTTTTTGAAGTCTTTCAGAACTGTGTGTTGCAGCAACCCCCAGCTTTTATTCTGACTTTTAGACTGTTGCAAGTGTGACATCTGAAGAGCGGAGTGGGGGAGTGAAGCTTCATCTATACTGGAAGTTCGTTTTGTCCATGTATATGTACAAAATGCATAGCCATGGCATGGTGTGTGAGAGCCTTTCCATGACTTAAAAAATAACCTGTAAATCTCTCTGTTTATATATATATTTGAATTACAAAATTGTTTACTCAGAAAGCATAAACTTTTTTTGAAGTGTCAACATGGGCAGCCTTGCTCCTCTTGCAACTTATTTTATGGATATAAATGGGATGTAAGTGGATTTTCTACCTTATGCTGTCTGTCTGAAGGAGGATAAAATTCACTGTTGTTACTGTCACTATCAGGTAAAACAGTAACCCTGAATTTTAGCAGTTTTAGACTATCAAGTTTACAGATATTCCAACTTCCAAATTTCATCTTTTAGTATACATGACTTCTCAAAGAAGTGAATCCAAAATAAACTTTAGAGCAAGAATTATGCCTTATTTAACCTGACTACTCTTTATCTTGTTTCAGTAAGACCAAAGAAGATTCATAGCCTGTACAGAGTATAGCTCAGTTTTCTGCTTACACGTTGGTCCTGAATAGCTGAATTATTTTGCAGTTTTGTTCACAGAGCTTGCACTAGCATTTTGTAGAAAATCATTAGCTGTATTACTGTTTCAGTGTAGGCAATGGGAAATACACTTCTGTCTGTTCCTGCTTAACAGTGTGTGCTACAAAAGGCTTGCCTTGCATGTTCTGAAACATGATTAATTTTGGGCGGGCAATGATGAAACTACAGCGCTTTGATGATAGGTTGATTATTTTATGCTTTGCCAGAAATAGRTACTTAAAAGGAGATATTAGATCTGTATGAGACATTCAAGAGCAAGTTATAGGTTTGAGTTAGCTAATAGGGAAGACGCCAATCCTACTGCCACTGGTGTCAATGAAAATACTGGGAACAGTCAGGCATGCAGTAATTAATTACCAACAGATGATGGTTTTTGAAGGTGTGAGTAAAAGATTTGATGTATTGGTTGAATTGTCTGAAAACCAAATCTGTTCGATATCCTTCTTTTATCCTGTTCTCTTTGTTCCCCTTCTTTCTGTCCGACTTCAGCAGTGGAGCTCTTTGGCTGCTGAGCAACAGGCACTTGTAAATTCCTCTGCCCAAGTTGGCATCTCTCTGACAGTTATGGCATGGACCCTTACGCAGGCTGATGTTATATGCTGTCACATGCTTTAATTTTGCACTTTAAGAATGATTTTGCAGATGGGCATTTTATTTACTGGTTTAGACAGAAAGCACTTACCCACAAATTCCTGAGTGTTACAGTAATGATGTTTTCTGTTAACAGGTGTTTCCTGAAAGAGCTTTGTGAAGTCAGAGGTGAATAATTTTAAGTATCATATTTAACAATCTCCTTATTAGGTGGAGGATATTATAGTGGAGTCAGAAATAGGAAAATGTTGCAATTAAGAGTTTGGAGGAGGGAGGCAGGGTGTACGCATTGTACAGGCAGCCTGTCCTAGCAGAGGTGGGGGGTTGTCCTAGACTGAGAGCCCTCTTCAGCGTGTCACCACCCTGTGATGTGCTCTCATATAGACTTGGACTTAACCCTAGCATGGTCCTCTGCCATGACTTCTCGCTCCTTCTTTCAGGGCTGATCTGGTTCCTCATAGTGGGTTGGTTAGACGACTTCTAATAATGTTTTATACTTTGGTAGTTTTGGTGCTCTGAAGAGCCGAACGTCTCCATTTGTGCAGGCTCAGGAGTTCAGAGCTTGTTCCTGGTTCCCCCCAAGCTCTTCAGCCAGCTGGGACCTGCATCTTTGGGCTGCAACAGCTTAAATTGTCTAACGGACTCAGGGTGTTCTAACCCAACCTGTGTATAATATGTGGTATTTTAGACATCTGTCTGTTTAGCGCTGTGTTTAGTACTTGCTATGTATACTTTTCATAGACAAAAGTTTTTATGTAAATATATTTTGCTTTTTCTCACAGCATGTAGAGAAAAATAATAGAAGGTGCAGCTTTTCAGATGGAAATAGAAAATACAGTGTAGGGCTGAACTTGGACTTGTCCTTTTGGGATGGGAGATGGCATAGGTGACTCCAGAGGGTTTTTTCTTTTCTGTCTTACGAGGCAACTTGAATCTAATCTACTCCATAATTTCACGCCTCATACAATATTTCCTATTTGTTACCCTAATAAGACCAAAGGTAAAATTTTATGGCGCATTGTGAGCCAAATAGTTAACAACTACTTAAATATCTTTGCTTCCAGGGCAGACGGAAGAGAGAAGTGTTTCTTACAAATCTCAGCCCAATTAGTACAATTTATCTAAACATGTTCTGCCTTATCCTACTAACACTTCACAAGAAAGTCGAAATTGTCCTTACTATGTCCGTTACCTCACAAGCAAGTAAGAACAACTCGGGTGGTCAGATGAAAGGCTCACATAGCCCAGCATCCTGTCTGTGACATGTGTCAGTCCTGGGTGGTTTGACTCTTCTTCAAGCTGTAGAGTCCCAATGTATTWCCACTTCTGATGCATTCTTAACATATAAGACTTTTCACTGTTTAGAAATGATATTGCTCTTCTGATCCATCACAGTTGCATGTCTTTGTTTTCTTTTCAAGATTGGATAACCAGAAATATATGCATTTTTAAGATGCAGATAAATCATGTGTTTATTTGTTCTACAACAGTATTTTGTATTTCAGTCTTGATATCTTTCCTGAAAAGTTCTGAAATGATTTGCTTTTTTTGGTTGCTGCTGAGCTGATGTTTCCACAAAGCTGTCTGTAATGACTACATCTCTTTTCTGCATTAGAACAGTTAATTCAGAGCCTGTCAGTCTATGTGGACAGTTGTACTCCTTTTTTTCAGTGCGATATTTTGCATTTATTAGCATCTAATTTACTCTGTCATTTTGCTGTCCAGTCACAGTGTCTTGAGAGTCTTCTGCAGCTTTCATGTCAGTTGTAATTTTGCCCACTCTTAATCATTCTGTTTTGGCAGTGAAGTTTGACACTTCATTAGCTCCCTCTCCCCTTCTCAGACCATTAATAGGTATATGGACTAGTACAGGTCTCAGCACAGATGCTGAGGTGATGCGTTAACAGCCTCCCATCATCGTGACAAATGATTCTTTATTATTCCCTTTATGTCTGGGTTTTTTTTGCTAGTTGTTGATCCTTAAGATGCCCTTTCTTTCTATCCCACCATAGCCTACCTTTTTTTAAGGCTCTTTTTAAGATTCTTCGAGACTCTTTACTGAGGGGTTTGGGAAAAGCCACGTGTGCTGCAGCAGCTACATGCATATCCATGCATACCATGTCACCTTMTTCACGTGCTTGTTCGCTCCTTCGGAGAAGTCTAACAGATTTGTTGTGCATGACTGCTGTCTGCAAAACCTCTGACTCTTCCTCAGTATATAATGCACCTGCGGATTCTATTCTTTATTATATTTTCTATCAATTTTTCTTGTATTGGAGTTAAACTCAGTGGTCTGTATCTTGGAACATTTGGCTTATTTATGAAATGTTCAACTGTGGAAAGCCAATGAAAGAAGTAGGATATGTTTTCCATAATATTTTGTGGATATTGTGGGCATTTTTGTCCTGCTCTGAACTGTAACGTTACAGCTTTGTTCAGAGTTGTGGAGTCAGAATCAGAAATKATGAAAATGATGCGTCTGCATCACTGATACGTCACCATGGTGTTATCGTGTTACACTGCATGACACTGCTGAATTTCACCATGAAAATTTTCAAGCCGTGCCCTGAGGTGTACAAGATGAGACTTTATCAATGGTAATAAGMTTTTTTGTATTTATTGTGAGGAATAAATCGAATGCTGTAACTCATGTTGACTGAAATCAGATGTTGTATTCCAGTTTTAAGCCATTCTTGTATATGGAAGTATCAAGACATAGGGCTGTCTGCATGCCCAGCAAAGGAACGTTAATGAGCGTTTCAAGTTTTAAAGGTTCTAGAAATAAAACTTACAAGTTGGGAAAAGAAGATGCTTTTATTTTACTCTCTACATCTCTGTTCATTGCTCTACAAAACCCTAACAGAATACCAGTACTGCGGGCTTCTGATGCCAGCATTTGTCACTAGCCTTGTATTGTAATTCTGTTTTATGGAAAAGTTAATGTTAGAAGCTTACCTATGTTCTCAGCAGGAGAATCTGAAACATATATATGAAGTCCTGTAATGAAAAGCAGTGGGAGAAAACTGCAGTCCTCGTAAATACCCACCTTGGAAGGGGCTGGCTGACATTCCCGAATCCTTCCTTCTGTTTTACGCTGTTGGTTTCTCCTGAAGCACCGGGTCGTGGTGGGTGCGTGTTCCTTGTGACCTTATGTGCCAAGGCTAATAGAGCTATCAAACCTCTCTGCTGTAGCAGCAGAAAGCATTCACTCGCTAAATTGTCGTCTTGTTCACTGAAGGGTAGGGAAGGTCTTGTCCAGAGGTTACAGGACCATCAGGTATAAATCAGCATGGTCTCCAAATTTTGTCTCATCAAGAATTTTCTCTCTGGTCCACGATGGTGACCTTGCATTAAAAAGGGGCATTTGTTGTAGAAGTACCTACTGTCCTCTTAATGGTGAGACCTGGGCTACCTGTTTTGGCAGTAAGCAGATTTTTGAGAGACTCAYGTAATAGCCTCAAAATCTTGTGTGAAAATTGAAACAGCCAGTCAGTAGACAACTTCCACCTAAAATTAGATGATAATTCCACTTAATTTTGTTGTTCTTCCTTCCATTATTTCAGGGATTTGCTGTGCCTCAATTGCACACCTGCAGTTAGAAGTGAAACAGCTTTTGTCTTTCATGGAGCAGCTGTGATCTCAGTCGTGAGCTATCTTGGGCTGGTGGCAGCTGAAAGAAACAAAATCTCCGCGGTTCCAGTTATTTGGTCCCAAGAAGGCAGAGCCCTGAATGTGACAGTAACTTGACATGTTCTTTGACATTGCTCTTGGTGGCAGGACTAGAGTTTCCAAATGCAAACTGCCCGCGTTGCTGTCCTTGTGCTGTCCCCCGAAAACTGAGAGATGGCTCTGGTCACTCCTCGCTATGCCGGGTGAGTGTTGGTGCAACTCAAGCAGCCTAGTGGCATTGCTCATCATGTCTTACAGCACCTGAAATTCAAGCCTAGGTTTTCTCCAAATGGGTGGCTGCTCCATGGAGCATCTTTCCAATCACAGATGCCTTAATCTGGTGGAAACAAAAGATAATTTCTTTTTTCCTCCATGCATGTCTCTTACTAAGTTGGTTGAGCTTTCTCACGTTTGCACTCCTGCTTTTCCTCAGCACCTTAGAGGGAGTCATGGGTTTGTTTTAAATGAATTGCCTAAGATAGCCAGATGAAAGAAAGTTAACAAGAGGCCACAACAAGTTCAACTGAGCTCGAGATACAGGTGAACCTGCAGTTGTCAGCACGCCTTTTCTGCCTCCAGCCAGCCAGTGTTTGTCTGCTCCATTTCATTCCAGATCTAATTGTTTGTCCTTACGCTATACTTCATGATCCCCCATACAGATGACCACAGATGGCCCTTTGTATTGGGRGGTGGGAATGCTATGTGCAGATGGAAATAAGGCCTGAAGTGTGACGCGTTCTTGAGTGAGGTCAGTTAGAAACGTGTTTCAGAGAAACAACAGTAGGCAGCTCACCTGCTTCTGAGGAGGTCTAGAGCTGTGTGGAAGCTGAAAGGAAAGAGAACTGACCTGTTGCTCCATTAATGGAGATTAAGAGAGCCCACTTGGGTTTTGTAGGGTTGCTTGTCCAGTCGGTTCATGGTGCTTAACCCTTGCTGGTGCTGCAGTGACTTGGAAGASGGGTATGTCCCAGGAGCATTGGCATCTCTTTGTGTGAAGAAACCATCCAGCTTCACTGCATCAGCCTCGTGATGGCAGATGGAAAAATTTAAACATTTTACTGGGGGGAGATCACTGAACTCTTATTCCCATCGTTGAGATGGCTTGATTTCCCTCTTTGAAGTAGGTGTGCAGGGCTGAACTGCTGTGTGTGTGCTTGCTTGTTCCAGCTGTTGGTGGGRCTGGGACAATGCCCTGGTAGCTGCCTTGGTGCGAGGTGTGTGAGATGTAAGCTGCTTCWTGAAGGTGTTGCGTGAATATGCGCCATGTGCCAGCTGCTGGAAAGTCCCTTTGATCACATCCAATCTCACTGGGTTTCATTGCACTTGTATAAATAACAAAATCATTGCATCAGGTTTTTACACAGCAGGGCTGGTATTGGCAGTGGTACCTTGTTAAAATGAAGGACTGTCTGTCTTATTACAGATAATGCGAGACCAAACTGCATTTTCTGCTTTCTGACAATATACTGTACCAAATAAAGTCCAGTGAGAGTTATGTGCAATTTCAGTCACTTTAATACTGTTTTTCAAGAACTGCTATGCTTAAGAGAGTTTTTGTTAGCAGGGGAGAGGTGAGAGTTTGGTGTTTGCTTGCTTTTCAAGTTGTGCAATAATGGAAGAGTTGTTTCAAAGGATAGACATGCCAAGGACAGAATCAAGGAATTATGAAATCTGTCTGCAAAAAACAGTCATCGATGTGATTTGCATCGATGGTATCTTTAAAACAACTTCTGCGGTTTTGTTTGCACACATCCTGTTGGCATGAAGTTTGCTTTGTCCATGTTTATGGCAAAGATGTAGCTCTTTCTATATCTATATAAATTTTAGAGGCTGAAATATCAAGTATATGAATATAGCATGCTGCAGATAGTAAATTTTGACTGTAAACTTGTAGATGGTTCAGAGTGTCGTGTACTTGAGTTACGGCATCGCCTTCTTCAAAAACGAGAGGAATCTTGAGACTGTTGTCACTACAGTTAAGCAAAAAAAAGCAATATGAGGTGTCCAAATCCCCATAGTGTTAACTGAAAATTAGATGGCCAATAGCTGTAGTCCCGTCCAAGTTCAGGTATCTAATTTATCATAGAATAGAATCATAGAATCATTAAGGTTGGAAAAGACCTCTAAGATCATCGAGTCCAACCATCAACCCAGTACCCATGCCCACTAAACCATGTCCCGAAGCACCTCATCCACACGTTTTTTGAACACCTCCAGGGATGG